>JAODAL010005177.1:0-146863 GCA_025379985.1 Phyllomedusa bahiana
ACGGAGGTGTCAGTTGAGCTGCCAGGGCTGACCAAAGTTCCGGGGGAGACTCCTGCCCGCCTGGATCATCAAAAAATCGTTAATGGCCTTTCTCTGTTCATACAGTCGGTCCAACATGTGCGGGACTGGAATTACAACGGGTGGAAACATCGCATATCAGAGTGGTGTTGGGGGAGGCCGTTCTGCCGCTGCAAACTCGAGGGAGGGTGTTCCTGGCTTTGTAGGAATGGATAAAGTGCATGCACAGTTTCCTGGCCATTTTCAGAATCTTCTGAAGATCGGTGGAAGACTTCAGGAACCTTTCACAACAGATTGAACACATGCGCCATGCATGGGCGCATGGACCATCCCCCCTCGGGGTGCAGGGGCGGACATCATGTTCCTCCCATTGTCCGTCACCATGGTTCCGATTTGCAGTTGGCGTGGAGAAAGCCACACATCGATTTCTTGCTGCATGACGCGGAGCAGTTTCTCCCCTGTGTGACTTCGTTCGCCGAGGCAAGCCAGGTATAGACCTGCGTGACACCGCTGTGCCCTACACATATTGGTATGATGGAGCAGTACCTGTGGAGGCTGATATGGTGGTGGTGGTGGGGGAGGAGGAGGCGGACATTGGCGCAGGAGCCGCAGTTTGACAACGTGGAGGGGGGAAAGCCCCGTCTCCTGTCCAAGTTGTTGGTGTGCCTGGGCAGGAAGCACTTTTCACCCAGTGGGCCGTAAAGGACATGTACTGGCCCTGACTGTAGTTACAGCTCCAGACGTCCGCTGCTGCCGTGCACCTTGGAACAAACCGATAAGCTCAAGGACTGGACCACCTTCTTTTTCTACATATTTATGAAGTGCTGGGTACTCCCTTTTTGGAAAAATAAATTTACGGTTTGGGAAAACTCTCCATCTCGGCTCGGCACAAGCCATTAGTTCTCTGACCGAGGGCAGAGTCCACCATTTGGAAAGGGAGGGACTGCAGTACCAAAAAACTTGGACGGGCATGGTCAGCTGCTGCACCTTAGGAGGGTTTGGGACGCATACTGTTGGTCTCTTTGCAATCGCCTCGTTTGAACGACTGCTGGCGCATGAGTAGCGAGGAGCAGGAGCATCTGGACCGGGAGATGATGTCAAAGAGAAACAGCTCCCTTCTGCAGAGGTGGTGGAGCCTTGACTGGCTGCAAAGGCCATGCGTGCCACTTTGGGGGCTGCTGCTGTGCTGCAGCGGCGGGATGGACCACCACATCTGAGCCACGTTTCTCCCCGGCCACCGGATTTGGGGACGCTGCATGGTGTTGACGCCAAGGGCCGTGGTGCCAACGTTAGCTCCTGGCCACGCTTCACTTTCTGCCCACAGATTCTACATTATACCCATATTCGGCTCCTCCGGTGTCTTAGCAAAAAAACTGCACACCACCCATTATCGGATTTTACCGCCAAACACTCCGCACTGAGTGACTACTACCGCCGCTGCCTCGCTAAGCCCCTGTGCCGCTAGTTTCTTGGACCTGCAAAGCGGGTTTTTTACCCTGTGGCCTCTTGGCTCCCGACCTCACACTGCTGCTACCCTGCTGACTCACGGCCACACAACCCACTTGCTGGCTGAGACGCTGACTGAGGCGCTTGCTGACGCCCTCTTCTCCTGGCAATGATTAAGCCCTTGCCTCACCCGGCTCCCAAGTGCGGTCGGCTACATCATCATCTATTTGTGTTTTATCGTCACTGCTGTCCTCATCACCGGTCTTGGTATGCAGAGGCTGACCTCTCACAACATGACCTCCCATGCCACTCTCAACATCTATACTTTGCCGCCTACTGCAAGAAGCAGGGGATATTGGCCCCATTTCTTCGCTGCCAAGTAGCTGCTGACTGCTCTCCTCAAATTGTTCATCCTCGCTATATAGTGGCGCTGAGCCCAGACCACATAGTAGATCTCTGGCTGAGGGAACCGGATGGGACAGAGGCGGGTTGAGGACAGGTGAGGGCCGCTGACCCGCTCCCGGGCCATGCCAACTAATGGTTGTGTCTGAGGTTCCCACCGACTCTTGGCTGGGGTTGTCAAATGTCAGCTGGGAGGACGTGGATGACCTAGTCAAACAATCAAGAACCCTTGGGTTGTTAGTCAGCACACGGCCGCTAGATGACAGTGGTAGTTGTGGCCTCACCGAGTGACCCCTGCTGCGACGTCCCCATGCTGTGCTGCGACCTGGGCCTGGAATGTTTGTGCCACTGTCACTCGCAGGTGAAGAGCCTGGCACCTCTCTGTCTGACATAATGTTTGTTCTAAAATGTACAGACACTGTTTGATGAAGATATCTGTATATGATAAATACACACCCTGTTTTTGACTCCAAATGAACCCACTAAGAATCTTGGGTAACCCTTGGTTTAAAAATTGCGCTCCACAAATGGTCAGGAAAAATTGACTTGTACGTGCCGTTTAAAAACTCTGTGTATTTTACTGAACATAAAAGCACATACAGGCTTTAATTAACCTTCGGATATGAATTATGCTACAGAATTTCTTCTGTGGCGGTGAAAAACAAAGTTTCTTTTACTGAGTACAACTGCAGAAAAATACTTAGTTAACCCTTGGATGTAAATTGCGCAAAAGATTGAGCAGCCAAAAACTTCGAGCTTTGTAGGTGTTACAATGGCGTGTTTTTTTACGCTACACAACAAAAGGAAAACTTGTGATTAACCTTCGCTTGTGAATTATGCTACAGGAAAAATGTATTTTTTTGGCGGTGAAATAAACGTTTTCTTTTAGTCACCACAGCAGCAGAACAACACTTAATTAACCCCTGGATGTAAATTGTGCCAAACAATTGAGCCACCACAAACTAGTAGCTTTGTAGCGTGTTACAATGGCATGATTTTTACACTACACAACAAGAGGAAAACTTGTAATTAACCTTCGCTTGTGAACTATGCTACAGGAAAAATGTATTTTTTGGCGGTGAAAAAGACGGTTTATTTTAGTCACCACAGCAGCAGAACAACGTTAATTAACCCCTGGATGTAAATTGTGCAAAAGAATTGAGCAACCAAAAATGAAGTGGTATTTGTATTGTAAAAACGCTGTTTCTTTAAATGAATACAACAGGAATAGGCTTAGATCCCCCTTGGATATTCAATGTGTTTGTGAGCAGATAGCATTAAAATGTATATGCAGCTGCACTGGACACACACTGGACTTCAGATCCAATACCCCACAAAATCAGAAAATAGAACGTTAAGAGAAGCAGTCTCTGAGACAAGATGAGACACCCCCCAAAAATCGCTGTATAAAAATTAGTTCTTTAGTACCACCTATCATAAGCAGCCACGGCAGCACCTTCCCTGATCAGTACAGTGAGAGGAGTGTGAGCTCCCAGCGTCGCGCCCGGACTTATATAGTGCGGTGACGTCACAAAATTCCCGCCGGTCTTGATTGGCTTCAACCTTTTGCACATGTCATGCAGGCTATGCCTTCTTCCTCCCAGGTGCTTTGTCCCCTGTGAGCGCCATGTGCTCGCAGCCATTTTATCAATCAAAAGCACACTTCGTTCACCCCGAAGTACCCCAAAGTTCGACTTCGTTCAGAACCAAAGTTTTCCTGAAATTCTAAACGAATTCCACTTCGTTAGAATCAATTTGCCCATCTCTAGACACAATATACCTAGTTACCTAATGGGGACCTAGATATCTACCTACTTATTGGGCTGGCCGATATACCTATCTGCCTACACTGGGTGGGGGGCTTTATACCTACTTCCCTAGTGTTGGGTACTATATAAACTTCTTACAGGGGACCACATATACCTGACTACCAACTCAGGGGCCCGAAATACTTACCTACCAAGGGAACCTATGTACCCAGCCACCTACTAATGGGACCTTTATATCTACCTACTAGTATACCAAATACTTACCTACCTACTGAGGGGACCTACATCTACCTACCTACTTGGGGAGCTATATCCCTACCTACCAAGGGTACTTTTATACCTAGCTGCCTACTAGTGGAACCTTTATACCTACCTACTGAGGAGACCTATAAACCTACCTACCTGCTTGTGGGGCTATACACCTGCCTACCTACTGAAGGGGTCCTATATATCTACCTAACTACTGAGTGGTTTCTTTGTACCTCCCTACTTAGGTAGGTAGGCTGTAGGTGGGCCTCATGTAGGTAGGTGGGTCCCAGGTAGCTAGGTAGGTAGGCTATAGGTGGGACCCACATAGGTAGGTAGATAGGCTATAGGTGAGTCCCACATAGGTAGGTAGATAGGTTGTTACTGGGCCATACATAGGTAGGTAGGCTATAGGTGGGCCCCACATAGGTAGATATGCTATAGGTGGGCCCCACATGGGTAGGTAGGAAGGCTACAGGTGGGCCCCACATATATAGGTAGGATGTAGGTGGGCCCCAAATAGGTAAGTAGATAGACTATAGGTGGGTCCCCATAGGTAGGTTGATAGGCTATAGGTGGGCCCCACATAGGTCGGTGGGTAGGTAGGTAGGCTCCATTAGTATAAAAAAAAAAAGAAATAATGAACTCACCTCTCTCCACGATCCTCCTATGCGACGAGTGGCAGGCAGTCATCTGAGCCTGGCATAGACGGCGCGATAATTTGATGTCATTGCATTGCCCATGTCAGCACTAGGGGTCTTGGGCTTACCAGGCTGAATAGGGGAACAGAGTGCAGAGCAGAGAGACTGTAGCCTGTAACAGTCGCTAGGGCTTCTACAGCAGTAGTTCCACCCTTGGTATCTATGTGGAATATGCATAAAATTATATGTTGTAGTCCACAATGTGGCACGAAAAATGCTGTGTGAACCCAGTCCTATTGAGAGCCAATTCCCCAGGTGTTTTAGGAACCTATCTACCTAATCTGGGACCTATATACCTACCTGCCTCCTGGGGCCTATATAACTACCCACCTACTGAGCAATGCAGCGATCGCTGCCTCCGTAGCCGCCTGCACGGTGTAAGCAGCCTGCAGCTGCAGCCACTACTAGGCCATAGGCTTATGGCCTAGTAAATGCCAGAGCAGGCGGCATGAGGACCTCACGCTGCCCACCAGGGACTCAATGAAGAAGTCGGCGGGGGAACGGAGAGAGGTGTGTACTATTTTTTTTTAAATTTATAATAGGCCTTGTATTCATACCCACCTATTGGGGCCCTCACATACGCCTACTTATTGGGGCCCTCATATACCTACCTACTGGGGCCCTGAACTCATACCTACCTACTGGGGCCCTTATATACTTACCTACTGGGGCCTGTTATATACATAGCTACTGAGGGGGCCTATGTTGCAACCTAATGGGCAGCCATATACCTCCCTACCTACTAAGGGGCCTTTAAAAGGTGGAAATTGGTAGAAAAGTGCTGGAAAAGTGAGAAGTCTAACATGTTTTTTGTGGTAAATTCTGTAGGGACGAGTCGTGGCCGTGGCCGGTATTATTTGGTCCTGGTATATTGTTGTTATTGGTATTACTGGTCTTGATATATTGATTTGCTCAGTAACAGTATGTTGCTATTAGTCACCATATGGTATTGATATGTGTTGGTATTATTTGGTCATGGTTTTTAGTTATTATTTGGCCTTTGTATATTGTTGTTATTGGTAATATTGGTCTTGGTATACTGGTTTGGTCAGTAATATTATGGTGGTATTAGTCACTATATAGTGATGAGATGTGGAGATAATGTGAGTCTTGTTAACGTACTGACCAGCAGAATACAGATAGCATGTCAATTAAACTGTTCAGTATAAACTCCAACAAAAACTAAACCCAAAAAACAAAGGCACAATTAAATTTGTGGATGTGGGGGCGATGGGGGCAGACGTTTTGGCTGTATAACTTTTTTTTCCCACCACCTGGCCCTATATTAAGTGAATTTTCTTCTATAAGACAATCCCTTTTAGTAGAAATAATTTTCTATGGCAAGCTACACCACAGACATCCATAACAATATGTAGAGAACCTGTGAAAAGTAGCCACAGCCGTTGTCTTGGGGGAGGGAGGGGTCCAAGCTGAAGTTTTGCACCTGGCCTGCAAGCCTTTAGCTACGCCCCTGGTCGATATACAAATAAAGGAAACAGCTCCGCGCATAAAAAATTTATGCAAAAGCGGTGTGCAAGCCTCCGGAGTCAGACCCCAAATCATTCACATTGATGCAAAAATAGAAAAAAAAGAGGCTCTATACCGACCCTGCTGTGCTTCCCACCCCCCACCCCCACTCTCTCTAATGTCCTTGCTGTGCTGTCCATCCCCCCCACACATTCTATAATGTCCCTGCTATGCTGCCCATCCCCCCCATACACACTCTATACTGACCCTACTGTGCTTCCCATCCCCCCACGCTAGTCCCCGGCGCCGCCGCTATCCGCCGCCGCCGATCGTTAGGGTCCTAAGCCGCTACCAGTCGCTAAGCTATCGGCTTAGCGGCTTAGGACCTTGGCGACGGCAGCGGTGGCGGGACTAACTGTATGTGCGTCCGCCGGACGCACATACAGTTAGATGCTTCAGCGGAGCAGAGAGCTCCGCGGAGTAATCTGTGGCCGCAGTCAGGATGCGGCTCTGTGCGCGCCGGAGTGCACAGCCCAGGCGGCGTGCGCGTCATCACGCTGCCCACGCACGGCCTGGTGACGTCACACCACTGAAGAAAAGAGTGGGAGCAGCGACCGCGACAGCGACAGCGGCAGGGAGGGAGGTCCGGTGAGTGCTGTCAGGGTATTACTTTTAATTAGCGCTATTCATGCTGGGGGCTATTATCTATTGTTATATGTGCAGGGAGGGGGCTGTTATCTACTGTTATATGTGCAGGGAGGGGTGCTATTATCTACTGTTATATGTGCAGGGAGGGGGGCTGTTATCTATTGTTATATGTGCAGGGAGGGGGGCTGTTATCTATTGTTATATGTGCAGGGAGGGGTGCTATTATCTATTGTTATATGTGCAGGGAGGGGGCTATTATCTATTGTTATATGTGCAGGGAGGGGCTATTATCTACTGTTATATGTGCAGGGAGGGGTGCTATTATCTATTGTTATATGTGCAGGGAGGGCTATTATCTACTGTTATATGTGCAGGGAGGGATGCTATTATCTACTGTTATATGTGCAGGGAGGGATGCTATTATCTACTGTTATATGTGCAGGGAGGAGGGCTATTATCTACTGTTATATGTGCAGGGAGGGGGGCTATTATCTACTTTTATATGTGCAGGGAGGGATGCTATTATCTACTGTTTTTTGTGCAGGGAGGGGGGCTATTATCTACTTATATACGTGCAGGGAGGAGCTATAATCTACCTACATATGTGCTGTGAGGCCTATAATCTACCTACATATGTGCTGTGAGGCCTATAAGCTACCTACATATGTGCTGTGAGGCCTATAAGCTACCTAAATATACACGTGCTGTGGGGGCCTATAAGCTATCTATATACCTGCTGGGGGACCTAAACCAGCCTATATACCTGCTGGGGGACCTAAACCTGCCTATATACCTGCTGGGGGACCTAAACCTGCCTATATACCTGCTGGGGGACCTAAACCTTCCTATATACCTGCTGGGGGACCTAAACCTGCCTATATACCTGCTGGGGGACCTAAACCTGCCTATATACCTGCTGGGGGACCTAAACCTGCCTATATACCTGCTGGGGGACCTAAACCTGCCTATATACCTGCTGGGGGACCTAAACCTGCCTATATACCTGCTGGGGGATCCATAACCTGCCCATATACCTGCTGGGGGATCCATAACCTGCCCATATACCTGCTGGGGGATCCATAACCTGCCCATATACCTGCTGGGGGATCCATAACCTGCCCATATACCTGCTGGGGGATCCATAACCTGCCTATATACCTGCTGGGGGACCCATAACCTGCCCATATACCTGCTGGGGGATCCATAACCTGCCCATATACCTGCTGGGGGATCCATAACCTGCCATATACCTGCTGGGGGTTCCATAACCTGCCTATATACCTGCTGGGGGATCCATAACCTGCCCATTACCTGCTGGGGGATCCATAACCTGCCCATATACCTGCTGGGGGATCCATAACCTGCCTATATACCTGCTGGGGGATCCGTAACCTGCCCATATACCTGCTGGGGGACATATAAACTACACACCTACCTACTGGGAGATATATAAAGTATATAACCACCTACTGGGGGGCGTATAACTTACTGGGGGACCCTTTTACCTTCACTGGGGGACACATAATTTACTGCGTTGTGAAGTCGCTAACAGTCGTTAAGCCGGTTGTTAAGGCCTCAAGACAAGTCAGTTGATAAGAGTTAGCAATCGACTCCGCGGACTCCAGTCGGTTGTTAAGCCAGTTGTTAAGGCCTCAAGTCGATTGTTAAGACCTTAGAAATCGACTCCGGGGACTACCACACACACTCTTTAATGACCCTGCTGTGCGTCCCATCCCCCACACAGTCAATAATGTCCCTCCTGTTCTGCCCATCCCCCCACACTCTTTACTGACCCTGCTATGCTGCCCATCTCCCCACATACGAGGCAGTATGCGCCAATCCCTTCAGCTCCCCGCCCACCCACTGGCAGTGAACTAGTATGTTCGTTGCCGGCGGGCCCTGGAGCGGCATTACCGGGGTAGCGGACGCAGTAGCAGCAGCGCCGGGCCCCCTAAGAGCGCGGGCACCGGGGGAAGCTGCTATGTCTGCTACTGCGGTAGTTACGCCCCTGAGCAGCAGAGAGTAGCCCAGGCATGACAGGATTTGGAAGTATAGGCTAGGGAAGTTTGGGGTTATGGGCAAGACAGAGCACTTTGTTGATTGGATATGACAAGTGGAGTATCAGTTACCTTATTGAAGGAAGTAGTTATGCCCCCACCATCCTCATCACGTCTTTGGGGCAGTAAAACAGTACACCCATTTGCTCTTTCTCCATATGGTCCAGTGATGGGGTGAGGTGGACACATAGCAGAATGCTCTTGTGCAAGTATAGCATATGGGCTCCTGGCTATTCACTATCTAATTAAAAGCCCACACTAATGTTTCTGTAAGAAGTCAGCAGTGATTGCAGCCTCTGCATTCTGGCCCCGGACGTCGCGTCCATTACCTGCTATTCCCTGAAGCCGCTTCTGCCCGCTGTTTGGTCTTTTATACAGACCCAGCCATACTCTTCCTTACCTACTATTTGCTATTCACCTTCTACTATATTTACAGCTTTACAAGCTTCGCCTCACCATCTATATACCACTCTCAATATCGTTCTCCTCAGTCATTTAGATGTTTTGCTTGATAAAGGCTCATTGCCGAAACGTCGCTACATTATAAACATCTACTACCGAATGTAAAATACTTGTTGAGTGTATTTCTGTAATGATATAAGATGGTCTCGCACTAGTGTCACAATAAATACTCTTTGCATCTAAAACCTGTTTGGTGTGCAGTGGATATTACTCTATAGTGGGCACACATGCGGCTGCACAGGTTGAACCAATGGCACGAGCACTTCTGGGGTGAGGGTTTTACTTCTGCCATTAGAAAGGAGGGTCATGGAGGCTGTTACATGGGATTTTTAGGAGTTATGACAAACTTTTAAGAACGTAAATAGACTGAACAATGGTTGGTTTGGGGCACTTTCCTGGGAGTCTGTGTAAAAAAAACTAGGGACTGTACCCTAGACAATTTTATTATCTTGACTACAGCACAGTACTAGGGCACTTCTTGGATAAGGCCTATTGAGACATGCTCCGCTTTCTTAGTGCAATAGCAATGATTGTAATAATAAAGAGTCATCTACTCATTAAATGGTGTTTAAAGGAAATGTGTCATCAAAAAATGAGTAATTGTTTAAGTCCCATTTTTATGTTAAACACATTTTTGGAGCAATTTTTGGTTGTTTTTTTTTTTTTTACATTTTTCGTATCACGTTCAATATTTTTTAATAATTCTTAAGTCTTGCAGTTTTCACTTTGGCCACTAGGCCTTGTTTGCACTGCTTTAACAGCAGTCACAGAGATGCTTTACAGTAGCTTCATGCACACAGGAGACTTAAAGGGGTTTTGCCACGATGTAATGTTGACATGGGATCCTCCAAAATGGGTATTTAATCACTTTTTAAATATATGTGATTTAAAAAAATACAGCCTGAGAGAGCTACAGGCTGCCTTACCTGCCCTTAGTTACTTAAAAGCTTGCATTACATACGACCAGGCAGAGTGACAGGAGCTGCTGGCCTGGCTTGCACAGAGCACACTTCTTATCTGATGAGAGGGAGCTGAAGAAGCTTTCAAGGCACCGGGTAGAAATATGTTGTGTTTTGTATACAGAATCCACTAGCTGTAGTGTGATTATCTGAGTAGATACCTGCTTTATCTGATGAAAGGGAACATGAATGAGCTTTCAAGAGGCTGAAGGAGCTTTCAAGAGGCTGTGGAGAAAGCTGTTGTCATTTGTATACAGAATCCACTAGTTGTAGTGTGATTATTTGAGTGAATATTTCACACGATCCCTTATGCATGGCTCTGTGCTTCTTAGCAGATAAGGCAAAACTCCTTTAAGACTGACTCAGTTCCATTCACTTCTATATGAGAGTTTTCTAGTCATGCTGTGTGACCTGGGAGGAAGTCATTGTGCAGGGAGGTTAAAGGGTGAACTGTGACATCTCCTTTTTAGACTGGTGGAACCTGTGTTATCTATTCACACTGGTGTCTCCTTTCAGTTTGACCCTCTTTGTGCTGATAATGAGCAGACTGCTGAGAATCTTTCTCTACAGAACAGGAAGTGTCAGGCTATTATTAGGCTTAGTGGCCAAAGTGAAAACTGCAAGACTTAAAAACTGTTAAAAAATATTGAAAGTGATATGGAAAATAAAAAAACAACCAAAAAATCTTAAAAATGTGTTGTACATAAAAATGTGAGTTAAACAATACGTCATTTTTGATGACACATTCCCTTTAAGAGGTTCTAGTTTTAGACAATTCCTAATTGCTAGAAGGATGTTTGACATAGACTCACAAAGACTCCACTCCCACATACGTGCACACACACACAAACACTTTCCATCGGATCTGCAGCAAACAGCTGTAATTTGAGTGGAAATATGACTAATTTCCATGCTGTGCCCCTTCAGTAGAAATTAGACATTAGGCTAGATCCATGCAGCAACGGAAAAAAACCGTCGGAAAGTCGACCGTTTTTTTTTCCGATGCACGACCACATTTTTGTCACTGTACTTGCAAAAACCGCGGTCTGCTTTTTTTTTGCCGTCGGCCCGTAAAATTTATTGTGTGGGAAACCAATGACAAAACTAAAAACGCCGGTGTATAGCAACAAGTTCCTAAATCCGCCAGCGCCTGTGTAGACTACAGGTTGCTTTTTCTATTATGCCCATAGATGCCCATAGACTAAAACGGTCAGATTGTCGGCGATTTTAGAATCTTTAAACCGCCGAAAATACGATTATTTTTGTATGCTGTGTAGACATAGCCTTACATTCAAATCAATGAACTTGCCGGTATAATGTAGGACCGGGCCGGTCCTCCAGACTGAGTGTTGCTCTTTGTAATTGCTCTTCCCTTTAACCAAAGTATTAGGGTTTTCCATCATACATCTTTTCACCATGAATTCCGAATTTTAGAATTAAGTACTTAACAAAGGGTTTGCCAAACTGGAGAACCCCTTTAATTATAGTTGAGATTTAATAGGCTGCTGTGGCCGTCATTTTCCATCGTAATGGAATATATGTCAATGAGGGTTGGTTTCAACGCTGTAACAACTCTACAATACCCTTGTCCTTATACTGCCCCAATAATAAGGTCCGTAATCTGTTGTGAAAGTTGAAGGGGTTTCGGGTCTATATATGTGATTTCGTAATATTTGTGTCTCTATGTGTGTCTTTGTTAATTTGTATGTAAACGTATGCACATGTGTATTTGTATGCAGCGTGCATTGGCGTATGTGTGTATTTGTATGTGTCTGCTTGTCCATGAGTTTATGTATATGTATTTTCTCTGTTTGTGCATGCATATGTATGTGTGTTCATGGTGTGTGTATGTAAATGCATATGTATAATGTATGTATGGATATTTATGTGTGTGTGTATGTGAGTTTGATCGGGGAGGGGGTGATGCAGTGTGTGTAGTAAGTGGGGGGAGTTGAGAGAATAGACGGAGTGGAACAGGGAGAGAGGGAGGGCAGTAGTGGGAAGAACAGAGGGAAGGAGAGAGAAGGAGGGATTGAAAGGCTGCAGCGCACATACATACGGACACACACACCTGCAGCACACATCCACATCACTGGGAGCATCTGGATCAGGATCAAGGGGCTGCCTCTTGCAACCAGTGGGAAATTGTATACCTTCAACCACAGTCCCATCAAAGCCTTGGATGAAAGAGTGGACCCCTGAATCAACATCATGGCACTAAAGCCCCCACTAATATAGACACCTTCCATCTCTGGGGAAAAGCTTGGCACCCCAAACTTCATTCACAGTCCCTCAACAGGACAATAGCCAAAGGTCTCCCTCCAAGGTAAGTGCCAGATGTTTTTATATTCTTCTTTCTCCTCTACCTACTTCTGGTATACTGTCACGTTGAAGATGTAGCAGAGCTGAGTTTGTTAATTGACACTATTCGAGGTGATGTCACGAAATACTGTCTGTTGAATTACATAGGTCTGCAGGTAAACGTTCCATCTTATCTTCACTGCAAAAGTTACCACCACATACCAACAACTGAGCCCTAAAGAGTTAAATGGCAAAATGAGCTCTGCATTTCAGCTCTTTTTTACCTGGAGCATTAACTCCTTCAGAGCGGGATTGCTGAAGTGGATCTGATCCTATGAACATGTGGATTTTGTCATTTAAGAAAATTTTGCTGTACATCTGTAGGTGTCGCTCAGCATTGCCTCATAACATCGGGCTGTCAGTGTGCCCATAGGGTTCTGCAGTGATTGCTCTGAAACAGTGGATTAGTCTTTGGTGCTTCTTAAATACTGGTGATTGCAGGGGATTCAGCTATCGAATGACATTGGGTATTGATGGTTATGGACTGGATATAACATTGGATGGTGAAGAGGATTGAGGATTTAGGTATCTGCAGTGATGAAGGTTACTAGAAAATCACCTGTACAAAAAGGTTATGTCCACAAGTGCCCACAGCTGCCCCATTGAATGCAAATCACTGAGCTGACATACTGCAAATAGGCTGGATCAGCTCACTGTCAGCGTGGATGGGGACCAGCACCAACAAATATGACTGCATGCTCCCCCAAATCCTGCTGCTTACCTGTCATCTGACGGTGGCAGCATGAGGGCAATGCTTGGACTCTAAATTGACTCCAATGAAGCACCTGCGTGTTACTGAGCTAGCACAGAAAAATTTGGTAGATCATCTGGCTGCAGGAATGCACTCGGTATTATCCTGGAAATTAGAAAACGTGGAGAGTTGTCTCAGTGTGCTGACATGAGATTTTTTATCTTATTTGTATTTTAATACATAAAAAATGTAAAATAACCTAGTCTTTAACTAGAAATACTTTGCTATCTACCTACCTACCGCATGAATAGGTCGCATCTGCCTAACTTTTTATCTAGATCTGTCTCAATCTATATATCGACCAAATATCTATCTATTATATCTATCTATCTATCTATCTATCTATCTATCTATCTATCTATCTATCTATCTATCTCTTATATCTATCTATCTATCTCTTATCTATCTATCTATCTATCTATCTCTCATATCTGTCTATCTAACATCTATATCTATATCTATCGACCAAATATCTATCTATCGCTCATATCTACTATCTATCTTCTCTATATCTATCTGTCTCTCATATCTATCGACCAAATATCTATCTCTCATTTCTATCTATCCATTTATCTACAATCTATTTCTCATATCTATCTACCAAATATCTATCTATCTATCTATCTATCTCATATCTATCTATCTCTCTCTCTCTCTCATATCTATCTATCTATCTATCTATCTATCTATCTATCTATCTATCTATCTATCTATCTATCTATCATATATCTCTCATATCTATACCAAATATCTATCTATCTCTTTAACAAATATCTATCTATCTATCTATCTATCTATCTCTCATATCTGTCGACCAAATATCTATCTCTCATATCTACCGTATCTATACATTTATCTACAATCTATTTCTCATATCTATCTACCAAATATCTATCTCTCATATCTATCTACCAAATATCTATCTATCTATCTATCTATCATATCTATCTCTCATATCTACCAAATATCTATCTATCTGTATGTCTTTCATATAATTCTAATTTATTGATTATCTATCTCTCTATTTTTGTACCTCATATATGTGTCATTTCTATCTATCTCATATCTATCTATCCATTATATCTATCAACCAAATATCTATCTATCTCTCATATCTATTGACCAAATATCTATCTATCTATCTATCTATCTATCTATCTATCTATCTATCTCATATCTATCTCATATCTATGTGTCTTATTTATGTACCTCAAATATATGTGTCATTTCTGTCTCTCTCTCTTTCTTTCGACATCTATCTCATACCTCTTATTCTATTTAATTTCTCTCTCAATCTATACCTATCTCATATCTATATTTTATCAGTGTACATTGCAGTGACATGTTTTTACTGTCAGCTCAAGTCTTGGTATATAGAATAAGGGGCTATGCAGTAAAGATTTAGCACAATAGTTTTTTGAGGTCAATGAGTGGCTAATGATTCAGCCTGGCATCCACACTCCTGTACATTATACTTCAGAAACAGTAAGCTACAGGTCCATGAAAGGCATATTATAAATGTTAATGACAGTTTAATTGCATCTGAAATGCGGCATGTCCTGAGATGTGAGCGTGGAGCTGTAGTGAATACACTGGTACAAAGCATTTGCCCAGCAGTCGATGACATCACTTGCCATTGTATTTAATAACAGCGTTCCCTGGTGCTGTCAGAGCATGTTGGGAGTTGTAGTAACACAACATCTAAAGAGACGCAGGTCGGACACCAATTGCTCTATATTGACTTTGGGGCCTTAAACTTCGCATCTGCTAATGCTAAACAACAGGCAATAATGTCCTCTATCTGATATATTCTTATGCAGTTTCAAAGATGTTGTCCTTTTTGGATTACTAAAGCCCCCCAAACTAAGCCATTTACTGGGTGTCACACTACTGTACAGTACCCCTCAGTGGTCAGCTGTAATCTGAATGGAAACCTAACAAGTGTTCACTTCACGTGCAGCACCCCCACAGGTGACATGAAGCATTACATGATGCCATTTCCAATCAATGTGCTGTTTATATAATGCATAAATTGATGGGTCCTCCAGGTCTCCGTTGTAGCTGCAAAAACACTACAAAGAAAGAAAGAAATGTAGTACATTTTATTTTTTTCTTATTAACTTCCAGAAACTATCTGCCAAAAAATGCATTTATTTTTAATAGCATCTAGTAGCATTTTTACAAAGCCCCTTTAATAGGTCATCTACCCCTTACCTTACTGTAGTTTCCTACTGCCCACCTGTTGCATAGTTATATGAGCCAACCAGACCCATAGCCATCTCTGTTTCTCTTCCACTCTCCTAGTACAGTTCCATAAAAACAAAGATGGAGAAGCTACAGTTGCTTCCATGTCTCTCCTTCTCCTATGTGTAAAGCTGGCCTGGTCTGCAGAGTGTTTTTAGACATTTTTCTGTTGCTGCTGTGTGAGTTTTAGTGATTGTCTATTAAATATGTCTTCAGCGAAGAATTAATAATTGTACGATGGAAGGCGATTCAAATTATTGGACAACCAATATATCTTCTCAGTTTTAGTTCGGAGTTGACCAAACTCGGCGCCAGGAGGGAAATAATTGGACAAAAATCGGTCCAGTAAGGTGAAAGAGGCAGTTTAGGTATTCCTATATTTGATTGTTATTAATGGCATAATCCATCTCTTTAGGCACCAGTAAATAGGATGAGGCAAATGGATAAGGATCATGTCTCCATCTTTTTAACAAGGTATGGCAATTATGGGGGTGAACAAAGAATATTTGTATATAAGAGTGTTATTGACCAGTAGGAGTAGTTCCTTCTCATAATCTGTTTGTCACTTGCAAGTGCAATACATGGTGGGCAGTGTTGGACTGGAGTGCCTAGAGCCTACCTTAGGAGTTGGTTCTGGGGGGCCATCCTACTCTACTCTACTCTACATGACCGTACATACCACTGCCCTTCCTACCCCCTCATTGGGCAGGTAGCTTGGCCACCCATTGGGTAGGTAGCGTGTCCCACCCAATTGAGTAGGTAACTTGGCACCCCTATTGGATAGATAACTTGGCCCCTCCATTGGGCAGGTAGCTTGGCCACCCATTGGGTAGGTAGCTTGCCCCCCTAATTGAGTAGGTAACTTGGCCCCCCCATTGGGTATGTAGCTTGAGCCACCTATTGATTAGGTAGCTTGGCCCCTCAATTGAATGGTAGATTGACTCCCCTATTAAGTAGGTAGCTTGGCCCCCCTATTGAGTAGGTAGCCTGGCCCCATTATTTGGAAGTTAGTTTGCCTCCCTATTGAGTAGATAGCTTGACCCTCCATTAAGTATGTATGTTCGCACCCCATAAGGTAGGAGGGTATCTTTAACTATCCTTAATACTGCCCCATTTCTAAAAACCGAAATAAAAAAACTAAAAACCACCTCTCCCCATTCCACCGATATGTAGCTGATTTTTCCAACTGCTGTCTGATGCAGGCACCATGATAAATCCAGACACTTCTCCCAATCTCATTTAGACCTTAGACCTGTGACCTACAAGAGTAATTGGTGGGGCAGGTAGCTGATGCTAGTTTTTAACCATATGCACGTCCTGAGCATGCACATACAGTTGAAGAACAGTGTCAGGCCTGCCATACTAAGGGGTCCAAGCGTGGTTTTCCCCATGGGCCAGGCCAAGCTTGATGCAGGGTGACAGCTACTAATTGCCTTCAATAAATGATCATCAAATAGTAAACTAGCTTTCCACAGTGTTAGAATTTCATAAAAATCAGTTTTTCTGTATGCTTTTACATTCCCTTCAGTTTCATATCTCCCATTGTTCTAGCAAGGTTAAAGGGGTTTTCCCATGATAGAAATAATGGCGTGTCGCTAGGATATGCAATCATTTTCTGATAGGTATGGGTTCCACCTCAGAGACCTGCACCTAACTTGGGAACAGGCCCTCGAAAGTCACAGGGCATACTGGAGAGCTGGTCACACTTGCACATACCTCTCCATTCTGTTCTGTGTGAGTTACGAGCAGAACCGAATACACCGCTCAGCTGTACTCGGAACTCCCATAGAACAGAATGGAGAGAAACTGTGCAAGCACGGCCAGCTCTTCTTTGCGCTGTGACTTTCAGGGGCCCATTGCTGAGATAGGTGCAGGTCTCAGAGGTGGGAGCCACACCTATCAGACAATGATGGCATATTCTAGCGATATGCCATCATTTTCTATCTTGGTACAACCCCTTTTAGTTTAAGTCTTCACTGCAGTTCAGGCTTAATATCCATGAACCAGGAAAATATGGATAAGCACAGCTCAAATCATAGGGCTTGTCCCCAAGGCAAGGGTTTTCAGTCGGTTTTACAGACTGTTTTCGGATTTGAAAACAGTCTGTAAAACCGACTGTCAACCTTTTACATTAATTTAAATAGAAAATCCATGCAGCAGTCCACACTGCACAGATTTACCGTCGGACGGTTGTTAACACCGCCAGCTTTTCCTAGAAGATGTTCCTTCTTCAGCCCGGTTTTGGGCAGAAGATGTACATGTCAGTGGTTTGAGGGGGGCGGGCGAATCCGAAAACCGCAGACAGAACCGTCCCCACCAAACCACATGTCAAAGATGTCAAAATACCAGCTGGATTTCTTTAAATCAGAATCCGGCCGGTATTTTAACCTGCCGGGTGGACACGCGGCCTTAGTCTCTTAGATTATTGGATATTTCCACTACTCGGTTTGTAAGTGCAGATCAATCAAGTATGAGTTATTTCCTGATGTCAGACCTCTGGCTTTTACAGTGTTATGTCAATAGCGTACTAGAGATGTAACTTAAGCTAACTATGTTTACTGTAAATGGGGATGTGTTTGAGAAACAGAGATCATGACAAGATGGTGATTGCACAGAAATAAATTTAAGTGAGATGAATGTACAAAAATGTATTTCTAAAACACACTGTGTAGAAATGATACCACTCCATGGTCACTATATGGGGTAATATTGGATACTTTAATGGTGGTATTATTCGGTCATTACAGTATGTGATGGTGATATGTGGTCTGGGTGTGGCAGTGTTCTTTCACCCTTGTTTGTTGGTATTATTGGTAAATTGGCCTTCAGCTATGTTCACACATCTTATTTGTGCGCTTAATACGTGGCGAAATGCGCACTGTAATTACGGTAATTCATAGCTCTCATAGAGAGCTATGGATTACATGTCGTCTGCCTGCGCGTACAATACAATCGTATTGTACGCACGGGGGGAGAATTGACATTTCAATTGTTAGCGGCGAATACGCACCGCTGACAATGCATTTCTATGGGGCCGGCCCCCACATGCTTTGGAATTACACGCTGATCAGCGAGTGGTTCCAAAACACCCAGCGTATTGCGGCACATAAGCTGTGTGAACATACCCTAAGTGTATTGGGTATTGTACAGTAAGGCTGTGTTCACGGGGCTTATTCCCGACGGATTTGTGCGCTCACAAATCCGCCGTGAATAAGGGGCGGGACGGGGGTGGGGCCGAGGGCGCGGGGGCGCCGCTCCCCGGCCCCATAGACAATGCATTATCTACGGCGCGTCCGCGTCGTAAATAATGTGCATGTCACTTTCTCCCCGCTCGGCGATTCGCCGAGCGGAAGGAGCGACGGAATCCACTGTTCTCAATGAGAGCAGTGGATTACCGTAATGACTGCGACGGATTGGAGCCGTACTGAAGCGCAAATACGGCGCACAGTACGGCGCCAATCCGCGGCAAAATAAGCCGTGTGAGCGAGGCCTAACAGTAAGGTGATAATGTTTATTCCTTGCATAGCAACATTATTTAGTAACTCTATGGCAATTATTTAGAGATAAATTATTATCTTTACATACAAAATTATACATAGAAAATTGTCTCATAGCTATGTTGTGCTTGATATTTTATTTCTACCTACCTATCTACCCACCTATATTTGTGTGTGTGTATATATTGTACGCAACCAGCAGGAAAGATAGTGGATTGAAGGTATGTCCCTAGTATTATGCTGCAAATAGTAAGGAAGTTCCAGAGATGTCAGAGAGGCCGATCCAGTAGGACAGCCCAGTCTTTCCACAACAGCAGAATGGCAGCAAGAGAACTGCACTAGTGGGGCCACCAAGTAACGGGACCTTGGTGGGGAAAAGACAGCAGTATAGATAAGTAACCATAGGTTACGTATGTTTGTGTATTTTAGTATAGCTGCTGTGCAGCTTTATTGGGCTGCTTTTTCTGAACGGCTGTAGCGTGGGTGGGAGGCCGTTCACCCCTCCGGTCCGGTCTTTACCGGTATCCCTGGGCCTTTAAAGCATAGTTGCCAACTTTTGAAAGTGAAAAAGCAGGAGATTGAAGAGGATAGCGCGCTGCGGCAAAAAATTTGCATGGATACGCCCATCTTGTTGGTGTGCCATGCCCCTTCAAAAGCCACACCCACACCGCCTAACTGCATAACGGCTTTGGAAGAAAGCCAGGCAGATGACCTTATAGCCAGGTAGAAGCCCCCCATAACCATGTAGTGCTCCCTTGTAGCCAAGTAGATGCCCCCTTGTAGCCAGGTAGATGCCCCCCTTTGTTAGCCAGGTCGATGATCCGCGTTGTTAGCCAGGTAGTGCCCCCTTTGTTGCCAGGTAGAGCCCCCATTTGTTAGCCAGGTAGTGCCCCTTTGTTGCCAGGTAGTGCCCCCTTTGTTGCCCAGGTAGTGCCCCCTTTGTTGCCAGGTAGAGCCCCCATTTGTTAGCCAGGTAGTGCCCCGTTTGTTGCCAGGTAGGGCCCCCCTCTGTTGCCAGGTGATGCCCCCATTTGTTAGCCAGGTAGTGCCCTATTTTTTAGCCAGGTAGTGCCCCCTTTGTTAGCCAGGTAGTTGCCCCCTTTGTTGCCAGGTAGTGCCCCCTTTGTTTTCAGGTGATGCCCCCATTTGTTAGCCAGGTAGTGCCCCCTTTGTTAGCCAGGTAGTGCCCCCTTTGTTGCCAGGTGATGCCCCCATTTGTTAGCCAGGTAGTGCCCCCTTTGTTGCCAGGTAGTGCCCCCTTTGTTAGCCAGGTAGTGCCCCCTTTGTTGCCAGGTGATGCCCCCATTTGTTAGCCAGGTAGTGCCCTCTTTGTTAGCCAGGTAGTGCCCCCTTTGTTGCCAGTTAGAGCCCCCATTATAGCTAATAAAAATAAAATAATAAATTCCACTTACCTCACCAGGCTCCTGCAGCACGTCCGAGGCTGCCGACTGAGTACTCTCAGCGTCGCAGTGGATGTGAGTGCAGCCGCGCGTCACACCCCCTGCGACACTGACCTGTATGTATGGCGCACACCGGCGCTGTACATACAGGGGGAGAAGGGAGGAGGGGAACGATCCCTCCTGCCTCCTCCCGTGCAAAGCGAGACTCCGGGCGGGTGTATCGGCCGCTGCGGCCGCTTCACCCGCCTGTAGGAGCGGCCCATCGCCGCCAGAGTAGCGCACCAGCGCTACTCTGTCGCCGAGGCCATTTAAAGGACACACGCTGCCTGTTGGCGGCGGGAGTTTCGCCAACTCTGCCGGGATTGTGGGAGGGGACCCCAAATAGCGGGATCCCCCCCCTGCCAAAAGCGGGAGAGTTGGCATGTATGCTTTAAAGCCTGTGCAGAAAGAGACCAGGTGAGAGAGTCAACCTGGAGCTGATTGGTGTCAGGAGTCATTTCTCCAGAAGGTGCTGAGCAGGAAGGAGCCTGCTACAGACCACTGAACCAGACCGAGGAGGTCTGCATTCCAGAGACTTCACCTGCCACGCTGTGGAGTATAACCTGTGTGCCTTTTGATGCTGCAAGTATAACTTATGTTTTGTGCTGCATGTTAAACGGCTGACGTAAGCCTACGACATAAGACTGTCTGTTTGTTTTGCTGGTTTGTGTGCTTCTAAAATAAACCCTATATTTTTGGTTGCAACCATCCCGTTTGTGCCTACCTCTGTGACCGCTAGTCCCCACAATATATATATATAAATTATATAGTAGTTTTTGAGTAGGGAGGAGTTTATCTAGCCCTAGAAATGCCACTGTTGTAAAATGGGGTAGAAATTTCTTAAAATGATCCAGCAGCAGTTATGCCTTCCTGCACTGATCATAGCTGTTGGTAGGGCCTGACGATACCTGTGGCACTGGTGGAAGAGATGGTAGATATAACAGAATATGGCAGCAGTTGGTAAAAAGATACCGAAGGCAATGTGAGGACGCTAGAAACAATCAGCGGCATGGATACAGTGATGGAAAATTCAACAAGCATAGTCAACATGACTTCCCTGTGGAAGATTCACTATAGAATGGTTGTTTCCTTTATGAGACTTCCACAATATGTTTTAATACAGCTCCACCGCTGCCACAGACAGGACACAATTACCACAAGTATGCCTTTTGGTACCAACTTGTACAACTATCCTGGGTGTGGGCACCACATCACCTCCATTACCTGCTCTAATCCTTTTTCCGTTTTTCACTGGTTGCCACTTTCAGTTGCTGGTAATAAAACACTGCCGCCAGATGTTCTCTGAAAGTCAAGAGGGAAATACAATATTAAAAGCACTACAAACAATTTTCCTTGTTTGTGGTGCGTTCTTTACTTCATGGCGCTTTTCTCTAACCATCTGTAGGTGTGCGTTTATTTTCCACTTTGCAGAATTTTCCTTCATAGACCTTTTTATAAAAAATCCCGGGTGTAACTATATTATGTTTTAGGTTGCCATTTTTTCAGAAATCATGTGATTCAAAAAGAAACCATTGAATGCCAATAAAACACTTATTTGTTATGGGAAAAATACCAAGAAAAAAACCCTTCCAGCTTTGCCTGGGCTCGTAGAAGCGATAAACCCCTGCAGCAAAATGTACGCTTTGGAGCCACAAGGGCTGTGAAACCTAGAAACCCGTGACATCACTGGAGCCACTTTGATGCGCAAACATTTTTGGAAAGTTTCTCCAATGTGTGGACTTTTAAAAACAGCATTATTCGGCACTGAAAACCAGAATCTCTTTCCGTGCAATTACTAAGGGTGGGGCTTCTACAGTAATATATTACTTTTATACTTTTTGTTGCCCACCTGGGGGGATAAAAATTTCCAGTAGAAAGGGGTTTAAATGGGGGCCCGATTTTTTTAGTTATATTCTTGAGTAAAAGGCAATATTATAGCTGTTTTTCTTGTAAATTGGAATTTAAGTGTAGTAGTTTTTTGTGCAAAGTGTGCAGTATTTTTAAAATTTATATTCTTTTTACAAAAGACTATTAACAGAGTTTTTTCTGTACATGGGGCAGTTTTTATAGTAGTTATATTTTGTACATAGGAGGCAGAATTTTAGAGTTTATTCTTTTACAAGAAGCAGTATTTTTGAAAATTTTATTCTTGAATAGGGGCAGATTATGTGTTATATTCTTGTAATAGGGGACATTATTTAGTAGTTTAATTTCTAACATAGGAGACGTTTATAATAGTTTTCTTTTTTTGTACCTAGGGGAGTATTTTAGTAGTTATAATTTTTTTTACATAGGGGGGGCAGTATTATAGTAGTTATATTTTTGTCTTAGGTGACCAGTATTTTTAGTAGTTATATTTTTGGGACATAGGGGGGAGTAAATTTTAGTAGTATATTTTTTGTTTCCTACAAGACAGTATTTCCCGTAGTTATATTTATAGTATATAGGAGGAAAGGTTTTTGATTGTAGTTATATTTTTGTACCTAGGGGGTTCCAGATTATAGGGAGTTTTATTTTTGTCAAAAAGGTGGCAGTATTATAGTAGTTATATTCTTGTAAACCCCGGGGCGGGATTTTTAAATAGTTATAATTTTTGTCATAGGGGACAGTTTTTAGTAGTTTTATTCTTTGGGACATAGGTGGGCAGTTTTAAATATTTTCATTCTTGTTTTCCTAGGGGGGAGTATTTTTGGTTGTTTTTTTCTTGTTATAGGTGGGGCGTTTTATGTAGTTTTTATTTAGTAAATAGGAAGCCCGTATTTTTTAGTAGTTATATTTTTGTACCCGGGGGAGTTTTTAGTAGTTATATTCTTTTAAAGGTGGCCCGTATTTTTAGTAGTTTATTTTTTGTACCTAGGGGCAGTATTTTAGTAGTTATATTTTTGTCATTGGTGGAAATAGTATTATAGTAGTTATATTTTGTCATTTGGTGGCAAGGGATTATGCCTTTATATTCTTGTTAACCCCCAGGGGCCGTATTTTGGTGTTTTATTTCCCCTTTTCATTGGGGGGGCAGTATTATAGTTGTTATATTCTTGTTACTAGGAGACCCGGATTTTAATTTGTTATTGGGGCTTTGGGACATTGGGGCGTATTGTTGTTTTATATTCTTTGTACATACCCGGTTTCCCCGGAAAAAAAAGGGCGTAGTAAATTTTTTTATGCAATTCAAAGTTTGGGTGTTTTTGTGATGTTTTTTGGGTTGGGGGGAATATTTATAGTAGTTATATATTGTCATAGAGGGCCAAGGGTTTTTTTAGTAGTTATATTCTTGTACTTTTGGGGGCAAATTTTTATAGTTTTTTTTTTTCCCTTTTTCATTGGGTGGGCCCGTATTATAGTAAAATTTTATTTCAGTAAAGTTTTATAATCTTTATTCTTTTTTACATAGAAAAAAAAAGTATTTGGAATTTTTTATGTTTTGGTTAAAAATAGGTAAAAATTTTAATTTGAAACCCCATATTCCTTTTTTATGTGAACAATTATAGTATTATTTTGTTGGTTTTTCCCCCCCCCCCCCCCCCCTGGGGGGCAGTTTCACATTTAAATTCTTGCACGTAGAGGGCAGTATTAGAAGTAGATGTAGGGGAAAATTTGGCCCTTTTTGTTAATAGAGTAGTTTTTCTTTGTAAATTTGGGGCGTATCATAGAAGTTATACTTTTGTTTTTGTCGTTTTGGGGGAGTTTTGTTTGTAGGGTTTCCAATTTTTTTTCAATTTTTTATATATTTTTTTTTTGTAAAAAAAAGGGGGGCCCGTTTTATAGCATTTTAATTTTTTTTCTTTTGGAATAATTTGTCATATTTTTTTTTAATTTTTTATAATTTTTGGTATGTATATTGTGGTTTATTCTTGAAATGTAAAGGAGAAAAATTTTTAAAGGGAGTTTTTTGTTTTACATAGGGGGGAGTTCCTTGTAGTTGTTTGGGTTGCAAAAAAAAGGGGCAGTATTATTTTTTTACGTAAATGGGAAAAATTGTTTATTTGTATTCATTTATATAGGGGGGGGTATTTTTAGTAAATTTTTATTTTTTTTACATGGGGGGGCAGTTAAAGTAGTAATATTTTGTTTCAAAGAAAACGTATTTTAGTAATTACTTCTCATACATAGAAGCAGTTTTTAGTAGTTATTTCTAATCCATGGGGGCAAACATTTTTGGTTGTTTTTGTCTTGCACATAGGAGGCAGTATTATAGTAGTTTTGTACATAAAGAATATTTTAATAGTTATATTATTGTATATTAAAGTCAAGCATTAAAATAGTTAAATTGCTTGTAAAAAACCTTTTTTTGGGGTTTTAGGGGTGCAGTTTTTTTCAATTGTTTTTAGTTTTTTTTACATAGTGACAGTATTATAATGGTTTTTTTTTGCCATTTAGGGGGGGGTTTTGAATTTTTTTTAGTTAAAAAATTTTTAATGGGGGAAAAAAAACAAAAGTAATTGGTTTTTTTATAATTGGGGCTTTTTGGGGGGAAATTATTTTTGAATAGTTAGTTATTTTCTTATACATACAGTAGAGTCAGTGTTTACAAATTTTTTAAAAAATTATTTTCCCCAAATAGGTGACAGGGATTTTTAGCAATTTTTTGTATTTTTACAGTGGGCTGTGTCTTAGTGGTTATATTCTTTTTACTTTTAAAAACAGTGTTATTAGCACTTAAAATTTTTTTCCAAGGTGGCAGTATTAGTAAAAAGCCAAAAAATTAAAAAAGGTAATTTCTTTACATGGGATCAAAATTGATATCTATTTATTTGGGAGGGTTGGGAAATTTTTTTTTTAACTTAAATTTGGATTTCATTTCCCCCCCCAATTTCCCCTTTTTTATGGAAATTTTAAATTTTCCTTTCTAAAAAAAAACATTTTTCCCAGTGAATAACTCAGTTTGGATGTTTTCAGATAATTTTTCATGCCCCGGTTTTTTTGTTGGGAATTTCCCTGGGGGGTTTTTTTTGGCAGCAAGCACGCAAACCCTTCCCTTTAAAGGGGCCCCTCCCGTTTGGTTTTAAACTGTTGGACAAATTTTTGCAACAATTTTGCCGCCCTTTTTATTCACCCTTTTGAATTTCAATACCCCTCCTCGCTCTGTCAAGCACAAGGCTTTTCAGCACAGACACATTTATCGTTATGTAATATATCTGCATAATTTATAAGTATATGACTGTATGTATAATTTATACCATGTTCAGCTGCTTGTCAGTTTAAAACCTTAAAGTGCCATTTTCAAATGTGCACGCAGGAGTTAGCGGGTGCACGGTTGCCACGGTTTGTGTCTTCTCAGATTATGCAATCATCACACTAACAAGCTCTGAGCCCTAGAGATTGGCCACCACCGTGATAGTCAGAACCTTAGTGACATAGCGTCATTGTTCATGAAAATGGTTATTATCAGTTTTAAAGAGATGGCAATTTTTCATGATTGATAAATAATTACATATCGTTTCCAGGGTCCAAGTATATGGAATTGTTATGTCCACTGACTTCTTATGCTGAAAAACTGATTTCATATTGGTTGTATTATGGACCCAGGAATTGCCAGAAGGCGCCACAGAATTTTCTAGCAAACCCACATGGTTGAGACCAGGTAATCTACAGCTATTTGTCATTTGGGCAACATAAAGTAGCTGAAAGGTTCCCTTTAATATTGTAATTGCAGCAGAATTTGTATGTAATTTGCACCAAAATTCTAGCTTACATGCTTTCCACCACATTTTTTTGTGTTTTATACAGTTTTTAAACACTCTGGGCAGCATGTATGAACGGGGCTGTGCTAGATATCTGCCGTCTTTTCAGCCCGATATCAGGCGCAGCCCCGTTCATACATTTTCAAATCTCCCGCACTCCACTCCGGGTGCTTTGTAATGTGCCCGATCGCGGGGGGGGGGGGGGGGGGCGTGCGGGAAGTGGGGCGCACTAGAACCGTAGCGAAACTACATATTTATAGCTTTGCTACAGCATTTCTGGGCGCATTACAGCTGGAACAGGTATACCACTTTCAAAGTGGTATACCTGAGTCCGAACTGTCGTGCAAGCGCTGGAATGCATCTGATTTATGACCCGTTGTATAGTGGGTTCATAGATAAGGCGCGTTCTATGCCTTTTTTAATCACATGAAATTTGGTGTGTAAACGCCAAATTTCATGCATGTCGCCCTCTGCGCTTTGTCAGACAAACAGAGTGTGTCCTCAGTAAAAGGGTGAGACTAAGGATATGTTCACACGGCTTAATTGCGGGGCATACAGTACACCAATTATGCCGGGTCTTCGGGAGTCGTGCTGATCAGCGCATACTCCCGCAACGCGGGGAGGGGCCAGCAGCCCGCTGACCCCATAGACTGTCATTACTCGCGGCCACGAATAAATGACATGTCAATTATCTCCCAGCGCGTACAATACGATCGTATTGTACGCCTGGGGAGAAGAGGCGTAATCCATAGTTCTCTATGAGAACTGTGGATTACCGTAATGATTGGGGCACATTTTGCACATATTAGAGCGCAGTACGCTCGCAATATGTGGCGAAATGCACCCCAAAATAAGCCGTGTGAACATAGCCTTAACGAAAAAGGTCACGGCTTCATGCACAGAAATAAAGGCGGCAAAGTTTTTGCACAGTTAGTAACTTATAGTAAGTCAAATAATAGAACATGTGAACTTAGGGCGATGTGTATGATCTAGGCACATAGAGGCCAGTTCTAAATAGCTTTAAAGCAGTGCTAAAAGCGCCTGAATTTATAAACCTGTTCTATTGTGGGTCATCGATTTAGTGCTTTCTAGCTACAAAACAACAACTCAGGCTCAGGTAAACCACTTTTAACTTGTTCTACCTGTTCCAGCAGCAATACACCTAGTTTTGCCATCCTCCCGTCATAAATGTGTAGAATCGTACGGTTGTTGTGCGACGCCCCCACATCTTAAGCACATTACAATTTGCTGTGGGCGCAGCATAATGGGCCTAATTTCTGAGTGCACCTGGTCATACATCGAGAAAACAGGACTGTGCCAGTTTTTGGGCTGAAAGGACACGGGAATACTGATGCAGCCCCGTACATACATGTCACCCTTAAACTTGACAGTCTAAACATATGCCAGATTTATTAACACTGTAATAAATATGGCTCATTTTTAGACTGCTCAGTCGAAGTTTACACAAAGGGGAAACATGTATGAAAACTGTCTAGGTCTAAGACTTTCTTTGTTGCCCATAGCAACCAATCAGAGAGACCCTTTAGAGCGCACTATATGAAATAAAAGGGGAGCTCTGATTGGTTGCTATGCGCAACAAAGAAAGTGTTTGACCTAGATAATTTTCATACTTGTGGCCCTAAGTTTTAGGATAAGTTCACACGGCTGATTTGAAAGCTGATTCTGGGGCAGACTCCGCTCTGAATCTGTCACAGAATCAGCTTCCAATCTGCCTTACATTGTTTCTAATGAAAAATCAGCACCGTTGTTCAAATGACGTTGATTTTCCTCAGAGCTGATTTATTTTCAGCGCTGAAACTCAGCCGTGTGATCATACCCATAGACAGTATTGAGAAATCTGCCCTGTTGGCTGCAAAATAATGGAAACTTTACATTGTATGCAATGAACATAAGAAGTAGTAGTAGCTTCTGAATTCAAGGAATCTGCTGAATGTAATGGTGACCATCTTTAATTTTGCATTTTTAGGGCAGAGAATTGTAAACATTCATCTGAGCAATGCCTGCACTTCAATTTTACCCTCTAAGCATGTGTATAGGAATTCCAGATCTGTCAACAGCAGCTTACTGACCGTTTCCTTCACACAGCCAGACCATTTTTTTCTGTACTTTAGATAATGGTGGTGTTTTCTGTTCTATTTGGAAAGTGAATCTTGACTATTCATATAAGTCACATCTGCGTGACTGATTTGACAACTAAATATGAAATAATAATGATAATACATCCATTAATGGCTGCTTGCTGATTGTTTCCTGATTGTCCATTATTTGTTTTTCTGTACTGTTCAGTATCAATGTCGTATATACATAGTCTTTATCTGCTGTCCATGCTATCATCCAGGGAATGAACACTTTGCAGACACTGGCCATTTTTTGTGTTTGTAGTAAGCAGAAGTTCAGGAGCAACACGACGGCGGCCTGAGCCAAGGAATGCGCTGACTTCTATTCATTACATTTTATATTCAGAGTAGAGAATCTTAAACATTCATATCAGCAGTACCAGCCAGATGGTATGCAGTGATGTGCGCACAGAATACATTTCGGTTTCATGTCCACTACAGATTGTAGTTTACTTCCTGCCTGCATGCCTATCTTGTGCTTGCATTGGATGACAATCCCCCGGGTTCCCCAGCCTTTATTCTTGTTGTCACAGGGCCAAGCAGTTACATTTCACTGATGGATTTGTAGATGATCAATGCCTCTTGCTCTGTGGATTTTGAATTCGGAAAAATAATCTTGATATGTGGAGCTGCTGCTGAGAAATCGGTTTAACCCTTTAGGCTATGTTCACACGGCTTATCCACGGCGTAATTGCGGGGACGGATTTCGCCCGCAATTACGCCGTGGGAGCGGGGGCGGGGGAGCCGGCAGCTCGCCAGCCTCATAGACATTCATTATCCACGGCGGCGTATCCCGCCGTGACTAATTGACATGTCACTTTCTCCCCATTCGCCGTATTTCGCGAGCGAGGAGAGGAGACGGGATCCATAGTTCTCTATGAGAACTGTCGATTACCGTAATGACTGGGATGGATTTCAGCCGTAATTCGCTTACGGACCGAAATCTGTCCCAAAATAAGCCGTGTAAACATAGCCTTAGGTTAGGTTCACACGGCTTAAATGCAGGGCGTAATTACGCCCCGCAATTACGCCGTGCGGCCGGGGGCGGGAGCGCGGGGCGGGTGCGGGGGGCCGGCACCTCGCTGGCCCATAGACTTGTATTACCAGCGGTTTCCGTATACGGTGGTAATTCCAAAATGTCAAAATTATCTTCCCCCTCTGCGTTTTCGCTGAGCAGGGAGAGGAGACGTAATCCATAGTTCTCTATGAGAACTGTGAATTACCGTAATGACTGGGATGTTTTGCCTGTAATTTGCGCACTCCGGCACGTAATGACGGACTGAAATACGTCCAGTTTTAAGCTGTGTGAACATGGCCTAAGAGTGCTTGCAAAAATTAAATAAAATTCTGTTCCCAGTTCTCATCTGTTGGGTGACATTCAGTATGATCAATGTTTAATTGTAACACAGCTGCGTTTTAATGTTCATACATGAGGTTTTACTAAACGGAGCCTACATCCTTTTAGGCTGTTTTTTTATGCATATTGTGCACTACTGTTTGTAAGCCAAAACCAGGAATGAAACCTACAGGCTGAAAACGTATAATGGAAAGGCTTGTACCTTTTCTTTGTTTTAGACCCATCCCTAGTTCTGTCTGAAGTGTCAGAATCTGTGTCAAAAAGGCTCTGTCCAGACGCCGAGCATTTCAAGTCGAAAACCACGCAGATACTTGTCTAAAAACTAAAGTGAACCATTCCTATTGACCTCTATAGAAAATCTACGTTGTAGTTCATACAACGCGTATTTTCAGCAGTTGGTTTTTCACTGTAAAAAATTGTTCGCTCTTTGGTCAGAAAACGCGTGGAAATTTACTACTGATGTTCATAGGGATGGCTAAAACCTTGAGCCACATGTATGCAAACTGTCTAGATCTAAAATTCACTTAGCAACCAATCAGCGCGCCCCTCTCATTTTTCCAGAGCACTATATGAAATGAGAGGGACGCTCTGATTGGTTGCTATGGGCAACAAAGTGAGTTTTAGACCTAGACAGTTTTCAGACATATGAGACCCCTTGTGTACAATGTGCCCCAAATGAATGGGACTTGTTTATGACTTTAAACCTCATGAACAAAAAAGACCCTAAATCCATATGCAGTACCATGTGGAATACTCCTTGAAAACCAGGTTGTCCAATGTGGTTTTCATCGGCAGAATCTGATGAGTAAATTTAACACGTCATGTGGACGTACCCTTACGTTGCTTCTAATGGAAAATCCACTTCTCAGTGCACACGATGCTGATATTCTGCGGTGTGAATGTATTTTCAAAAATAGTAAAAACTCTATCAAAACTTTCATTTCTCCATAGCTGCAGAAGAAATGAAAGCTTAGTTCTGGTTGGTTTCATATGGGCAACAAATGAGCCTTAGACTAGGGCTACATAGCACAAAATTTTGGTCATTTTTTCAGAGGATTCAGTATTTTGAATCTGCTGAAAAATCGACTGTAACCTGTGCGTGTGTAGCCCTCAATCGGAAATCCGTGCTGTAGTCTACACAGCACGGATATTTTATTGAGGTTGTATCACCACATCCATAAAAGTCTGATCTATTAAAATCTAACATCATTTATTCCATACGCTGAATATTGTAGAAAAAAAATTCCAAACGTCAAAATTATGTTTTTTTGGTCAATTTAAGTCCCCAAAAAATTTTAATAAAAAGTTATCAAAAAGTAACTTCAGATCCATAAGGAGTGGAAAAAAAGAGTTATTGGTCGTATCAACCTGCATAATACAGATAACACATCGTTTATACTGAAAAGGGAACAACACAAAAACAAAACCCCCGCAAACATGCCGCAAGTATGTTTTTTTCATATTTCACCCCACTTACAATCTTTTACGGTTTTCAAGTGTGTTCTATGGTATGATCAATGAAAGCATTAAAAAGTACATCTAGTCCTGCAAAAGAAAAAAAAAAAAACCTCATATGTCTATGTAGATGGAAAAATAACACGTTTTGGCTATGGGCTTGCGGGCTGTTGCATGGGGGGTCACTAAGATCCATGTTATTATGAATGACTGTCAGGAAGGGTTTAAAATTATATATTACTTCAGAACTGATCAGAGCTAAACTGCAGCTCCTATAGTGGCAGCCATATTGATTATCACCCAGCTGTCCTGAAGCCCTGAATGGCAAGCCTAGCCTATGCTGCAATATAATATGTATATTTTACTTTAGCCGCCTGGGACTTCATGACGACGTATTATTTGCAATGCCTTATCATGTGAACTCACATTGAAAATAATTCCATGCAAAATTACATGTTCTTTTCTGAAAAATATTTTTCTGAGTTTAAAAAAATACAGTAGAACCCCATTGAATAATTGTGTAAAATCGCAATTGCATCCAATTCAAAATATTTCACACAGCTTTAATGAAATCCTATGGAGAGAGAATTATAAGTAAATTAGTATAGATGCATGAAATTGAATCTGTGCAATTTCATGCAGTTCAGTAGGAGAACATTAGGATGGCTGTCCTTATGGAAGCTATATTGGATGCCATATTGTTAATCACTCAGCTTTCCAAGAAACAGATACAATAACAAACAGCTGAATATTAATATTTCACAGATTACACCAGGATTTTAGGGTGACTGTCTCTTTTATACTGAACTGGCCTATTTCGGCGTATGACGTTTTGACGTATGATTTTTTTTTTCTAAAATTTGGGCATTTTTACTTGTGTCTGTGCTCCTCACGCAACTTTCCTCAGCAGCCTGATGGATTTATTAGCACACGTGCCAAAAAATGGCATCAAATGAAGGGGAAATCTATCCATATCTACCATAGCGTGCAGAGTTCAGTTTATGGACATCTGAAGATGTGTCAAATTTATTAAGAGGTGTGTGCCTCTTAATAAATTGCATGCATCTTACTCCAGTGGACCTCTCTCTAAGACTGGCCTATAAAAACCCGAAAAAACAAATCGCCCCCCAAGTGTCTCATGCTTCTATAAGAGGTTGTTTAGTATTGTCATTGCTTTGAAAGCAGCGATATCAGACTCTTATTTCTATCTGATCTTGCTCTGGGATGTATTATCTAGACTGGGGGGGCTTCGCATCAGATTTTGTTTATTGTAGAAGAAGCAGATTAGCAGTTTTCGGAAAAGTGAGAAAGCGTGACCACTAATCGCTAGAAGACGAGCACGCCGCAGCTCTGTTTATGTTATGGGAGCTAATTGGGATTGCAGTGCAATTAACAGCATTAGGTGACAAGCGCTTCCCCTCCCCCTTCTGCCTTCACCCCCAGGAGCAATAACACTAATTCACTTCGATGCTGCATTTTAATCATGTCCGATATGGACAGCAGACCCACAACTGCTGCATATTCATTGACACTAATTGGACAAATGACATTTTGGCAAGTGCTCGGGCTTCGGAGGACTACTGTACCTTCGAGCCTGACAAGTCATGTAATTGATTTGATACCTGATAATGTCAGAAATTTGTTTTACAATGTTATAGCAGATAACAGATCTGCAAAGCTTATAATACGGTTCCGTAACGTTATAACCTCTGCAGTGTCCTTCACAGTAATGGGAGAATGGCTGATCTTTGTGTATGGAGCCTGATGACCTTGAAAGTACATTTTGTCTTCTTGAAGGTCACTTGTCACCAGCAGAGTCTATTGATCTTATCTGGACATGTTTTGTAATGTTTAAAGGTGTAACTTGGAGCTCCTGGGCCCTAACACCCTATCTCTAAAAAGGCCTTCTGTTAGAATGTGACAGTGGTCTGCCAGTCACAATGCCCTCAGGATACATTTTTTTAAATATACACTGGTCTTTCCTTGGACAGTGTATCTTGAAACGGCATTCACCGTACAATGTCACAAATACTGCCGATCGGCAGCACATGTGATTGAGTGGAAGATCTAACCAATTATTGTTTTGGATAATTCCTACAAAGTATATTGGCAGTAACCACTGAAAGCCCAGTGATCAGCTGTAATCTGTGAGTGCCGGAGTAATGTAGCATTAAAAAGTGACTATTAAAATCATCAAATGTATAATGTAACACAGGATAGTTCCTTTAGAGCGGGAGATGCTACTTGTAATTATTTCCCATAGTGGACACTAAACAGGGTACCGCCTCTACTAATACACATCCCCTTTAATAAACATCATAAAAGGTCCTTTACAATACAGTGAAATACATTTTAAAAATATCATTGTTGCTGCCGCATTCATTGCCAGCTTGACACACATAAATGTGCTGTATCTGATCCCCTCTGAATCTTTTTATGTCAAAATAGCTATATATCCTTACCTAACTAGCAAGATGGTATTTTCTAGCATATTGACATGTTAATTCGTACCCTTGGGATACCAAGTAGAACTGGGCGTCTGGCAGTCTAAGGGTGCTTTCACACAGCGCAGTTTTGGTGCAATTTTAACTGCGCTCCAATTAAACTGCCTTTATTACCAGCAAGCTTCTTTCAGTTATCTAAATTGTTCAGAAAGGTGTTTCAAGTAAGTAATCAATAACTGTGTTTGAAATCTTGTAGATACTAACACACTAATTGATTACTCACTTTCCAAATAGTTTAGATAACTGAAAGAAGCTTGTTGGTAATAAAGGCAGTTTAATTGGAGCGCAGTTAAAACTGCACCAAAACTGCGCTGTGTGAAAGCACCCTAAAGCTATGTTCACACGGGGTAATTTCAGCGCGTATTTGCACTCTAACACGGGCAAGATGTGTGCCAAAATTAAGGTATTCCATATTCTCATAGAGAACTATGGATTATACCTCCTCTCCCGCTCGTACAATACGATTGTATTGTATGCGGGAAGAGATAAGTGACATGTCAATTACTTGCGGCGAATACGCGCCGTGAGTAATGAATGTCAATGGGGCTGGCGGGCTACCGCCCCCACCCCATCCGTGCAGCGGGAGTACGCGCATATTAACGCAAGCTCCAGAAAGACACAATGTACTGCAGCGCGGTACATCGTGTGAAAATAGCCTAAGACGTGCTATTAAAACTGTTCTCCAGAGAATTGTAGTTAATATTTTGGAAATTGCTTCTTTATAGGTGATTGACCCCTCATGCAAGAGACATACTCTACTGTGGTGTCTTCAAGTTGGCAATTTCTCTGTCCTATCTGCCTAATGTTGGCTCCTTTCATGCTTCACTTAAATGGTTCATTCGATTAATCCTTATCACTTGAGTCTTACTATAGAAGGTAAATGGAAATATTCTTGTCTCATATGAATAATCTTGGGGGGGGGAGGGTGAAAGGAACAAAGAGATTTCTTATTTAATAGAAATAATTCCGTTACTGCACCATCTGATTCTCTGGAATCCAGAAAGACTCCTAGCTAGAAATAAGCACATCCTATATACTGTGTTATCCTTAGAGTCGGCGGAGTACGGCACAGGAATTCTCTCTTTGAGAATGCGTCCGTTAGGCTCCACCCTTTTAGGGGGTGTACTAGGTGTAACACAATTTTCCTGACAAAAGTCCTTTAATAGCTTAGAATATGGAAAATAGAGATAAGTGCCATGAGGAGAAAGTAAAGGAGCAGATTAAAACATTTAACACCTTAAGGGTGCTTTCTCACGGTGCGTTTTTGGGGTTTTTTTTGGTGGGTTTTTTTTTTTTTTTTTTTGTTTTTTTTTTTTTTTTTTTTTAAATTGCTGAAAAAAAAACAGCAAATTTAAATTTTGTTTCCCCTTTTTTTTCCCCCCCCCCCCAAAAAAAAAACAAAAAAAAGGCCCTCAAAAAACCAAAAAACCCAAAAACCCCACCATGTAAACAAAACCCCAAAAGGTTTGAATTTTTTGTTTTGGGGGCACAAATTTTTTTTTAAAAAATGGCCTCAAAACCAAACGTTTTTCCTTTTTTCCAAAAGGGGGTCCCCAAAAAAGTATCTTTTGGGGCAGAAAACCCCGGATGTAAAGGGTTCTGGGCCCCCAATGAATAGGGCTTCCTAACTCTCTCTGCTTTGCTGCAGTGAAACTCCCCCCCCCCCCAGACCCCCCAGCACTCTCCCCCGGGGGCATCGAGAAACAGCCCCCCCCCTTTGTGCTTCCCCCCTCAGCCCCCCCCCCCGGAGCTACCGTAAACCCACAGCCCAAAGGGTTCCCCCGGGCCCCGCTTTTTGACGGCTCCCCTTGCAGAATCCCTCCGGGCCCCCATCACTTTTGGAAACCAGAACGAGCTTTCCCGGGTTTCCCCCCCAAAGTCTTTCCGACTGCCCAAACAGGGGCCCCGAGCTTCTAAGACCCCCGGGGACCCCTCATAAGGGATGTCCGAGGCAGGATGGGGGGGCTATGCCCCCCACCTCAAAATGCCCAACTAAAAATTTTCTTGGGGCCTGTGTCACAGAGGTAAAAGTAAATTAAAATAATTTCTCCCCCAAAAAATTGGGAAAAGAAAAATACAAAAAAATGAAAAACACAATAAAAAATTGGAAAATATGTATTTTACTGTTCCCGTGTGTAATTGCAATATATATAATTTTTATACACACCCCCAAACACCACTATATGTTTAAAAACATTAAACAACCACCCGGCGAATTTAATTTGGTACCCCTGTCCAAAAATGGGTCTTTTAAACTTAAAAATTTTTAAAAACAGCCAATCCAAAATTTGGGGGTCAACCCCAATGCATTTCCCGGGATTAAAAATTTGGGCCCAAAAAAACAATCTTCCTGCATTTTAAACCCAGCCAAACATAAAGGGGGGAAAAAAAGGTGATTTGAAGGCCCTTTTTAAAAAAGTGGAAAATGGTTGGTTTTTTGGGCCAGAAGGGGGCGGTTCCAAAAAAATTTTTAAAAACTGCTGATTCCCCCTGGGATTTTTTCCCAAAGCACAACCCCTTTTAGGGTTTTTCAAGAAAATGGTCCGAAAAAAAAAAAAAACATCCAGTGAGCGGCAGTCCCCTGGGGCGGAAAAAAAGGGGCCCTTTTTGATGCCAGAAAGGGCAAAAAGGAAAAAATTGGGGCCCGACGGTTTTGAGCTTATAAAAGGCAACAGTGACCCAAATACCACCCGTTTAAAAACCAAAAGGGAGGCCAAAAAAAGGGGCATCTTTTTTTAACGCACAGGTTTAAAGGGGAACTTTGAGGCAAAAATTTGGGGTAAAAAAAAAAAAAGGGAGCAAAGAAACCAAAACCAGGTGGGCCCCTCCTTTTAAACTAAGAACAAAGGAAAAACTGGGGGCCCCCCCTTTGGGCCCCAAACTCATCGAAATTGGACAGTAGAAAGATTGGAAAAAAAAAAAGTTGCCTGGTCTGAAAGAGGGGCCGATTTTTTTTTTTTTTTTCCCCCCCCCTGCGGCCAAATTTTGGGTGGGAGGGGCCAGAATTTGGCATCAACAACCCTGAAAGCCGGGCCCCACCCTCCGCCTTGTTTTCAAAAGGTTTCCCAGGACTGGTGGGGTGGTGTCTGGTGTGGGGGAAAATTTTCTTTTGGCACCTTTTGGGGGCCCCCTTGGGTACCAATTGAGCATCGTTTCAACACCATGTGGAACTATGGGCCAACCCAAAATTTAGGGGAGTTTTTTGAAGGCAAAGGGGGGCCAACCCGTTCTAACATGGTGTACCTAAAAAGTGGCCGGGAGTGTAATTTTACACAAGACACATTTTTCTTCCCCCACAGGGGGCAGGAAAAATACTCAAATGTAACAACCCCGAAATAAGTATTAAAACCCTGAAAATACTATCCCTGGGGTTTTTGAAAAAGTGGTTTTATATATAATTGTGGGGTAGAAATGTTAAAAAAAACAAAATAATATAAAATATATATAAAAAAATTTTTATAAATATAAAAACCCGTTAAAAATAAAAAACCCCCGGGAACAAAATTTTACACAAAGTCCAATAATTTTTCCCTGTGTTTTGCAAATTTTGGGATATACTGTCCCCCGTGCGTAAAACCCCGAGGGTAAGCCCGTGGGGAAAAAGTCCCGATGTTTAAAGTGGCAAGCAAGTAAAAAAATGGAAAAAAAAAAAAAAAAACACAAAAAAACCACATAAAAATAAGCTTTTCCCCCCCTTAGGGGCCCCGTTTTACAACGGCTAATTTTTGGGGACGGAAAAATTTTGGGCCCCCCCTTTAACCTTCCCCGCCCGGGATTTTGCGCTTTCATAAAAGCGGGGCCCAAAAACCCCCTCCCTGTCAATTTCGGGAAAACCACTGCTCCCCATAGAGAACAGTGGGAAAACCCCCGTTTTTCCCCCCTCCCCCCTCAAACCCCCCCCCCGCCCCCCCCCCCCCCGGGCCCCCCCGGGAAAAACCGCCGCGGGGGGGAAAAATGACATGCCCCCATTTAAATTTAAAAGGGGGCGGCCCCCCGCCGTAAAAAAATGCATTGTTTCCCCAAAGGGGGCCCGGGGGCCCGGGGCCCCCCCCCCGGCCCCCGGCCCCCCCCCCCGTCCCCCCCCCTTATTCCCCGGTTTTTGTGAGCTCAAATACGGCTCACAAATCCGTCGGAAGAAGCCGTGTAAAAGGCCTTAAAAATGCTTGTCAAGAAAAATTTTTTTTTTAAAAAAAAAAAAAAGTACACAATTTTGGCATCCTTTTCTATAAACCCCTGTGCTATAAAACTGAATTTTACCCCCTCCATAACACCTACAAAAAAAAAAAAAAAAAAAAAAATTTTTTTTCACCCACTGTGCAAGAAATTGAATAAAAAAAACAAAAACCAAAAAGTCCCAGACCCTCAAACAGCCCAATGAAAAAAAAAATATGGCTTTTTAAAAAAAAAAAAAAAAGGAAAACAGCTGTTTTATTTAGGAGTTAAACTAAAAATCACCAAAATAAAAACTGGATTTTTCAACTAAAGAGGCACTTTTGTGCCCCCCCAAAATTTGGGAAGAAAATGAGGGGACAATGCTTAGGCCGTGGGCGGGGATGGGGGGATGTTGTCTAGAGACCATCAGTAAGGGGGTCAAAGCAAAATCTCGGCTGGAACTAGCGGCGGGTTTTAATTAACCCCCTTTAGCATATGGATTCCCTAACCCAAATGGCAAAGGATGTTAAAACGGGGGCCCCACCCCCAAACCCCACTCTAGCATGCGGGCAGCGGCTGTTCCTTAAAACTCCCACTAAAAAGGGGCCCCGGCCCCCCAAAGTTTTTAACCCTAGCAACGCCCCTGGTTTTTTTGAAATTTTTTTGGAATCTCAAATTTTTCCTACAGACATGTATGAAAAAGAACAAAAACAGAACCAAAGTATCCTATCGTTGCAGGACTAAGAGGAATGATTGTTTCTCCTTAATTTAATGAAAATGTACATTATATCAGGCTACCATATGTGTTTTAGTGATATAGCAAATTAATTATAAATTAATTATTTGGGTAAAGCTAAAAACTGCTACCTTAACTAGATAAAGGATTCATAATATTGTCTTTTAGCAGACAATGTATGTAGGTTAAAATCAATGTCCCAAGTGATATGATTAATAATCCAAAGACCTTAAACCCTGTAGCAGAACCCAAATTAGACATTTTTTAGTAAGGCAAAATTATAGCCTAGGAATAGCCAAGGTATTCGAACTAAGAGAACATAAAACAAATGTATTTACATAAAAAAACACACAAACCCAATTTTAAAAAACATCCCAAACAAATAATCTTGACCCACTGCCATCCCCCCTCATCCCAGAACTTAGTGCTGTTATCGTCCCACCCTCACCCAACTTTTCAACCTATCGCTAACCTATGGCACCTTTTTTTACCCTTTTAAAAAACGGCTACCATCCACCCACCCCTTAAAAAAAAACATCCTACCCCCTCCTGTCTGCCCTCTACGCCCATCTCACTCTTCCTTTTGCCTCCAAACTCCCAACAGCAGGGCTCCCCTTAAAACAAACCCAAAATCACCCCCCCAACTCTCTTCTGCCCCTCACCACTCCAAAAACTGCCCTAACCAAAACACCAATGACCTGCCAACGCCAAAGCCTCACTAAACTACTCTACTCCTCCTCCTAGACTTGTCCGGGCCTTTGACACGTTTGAAAAACCCATTTTTTAACCCCTCCTACAAATCCCCATTCCCTCAGCATCTCAAACTTGGCCCTTTCCTTGATCTTCTCATACCTCACTTGGGAAAAATACACGGTTCTAACCTATATGTCCATCCTATAACCCTACATTTTCACTCCGGAGAAAGGTATACAACTCTTATGAGGTGGATGCCAATTGCTGCATGCACGAGAAAAACATTCCTGGATCAACGTCCTCCAGAATCTAGTAACTATAACCCATAATATTATATTTTTCAAAAAAGGCATTTCAGCCCTTTTTAACTTTTTTTATGAATCCACCACAAAACCCTTGTGGCGCGATTCCATATTTAATGCCTTAGTTTTAAAAAATTCGCCTAATGAAAGTAAAACCTCCTTTCCCCTAACATAAAAAATGCCCCTTGCATGAAAACAGGTCTACATGGAAAAAAGATCATGCAAGAGTTCTCTGTACTTTCCTATCACATATTTGCACATGGTAATTAAATCACCCCTAAGTTTTTTTCAAGCTGAATAACACCAAGTTTGATAACCTGTCTGGGTACTGCAATCCAGCCCCTTCCCTTTAAAAAGGCTGTGCAAATTTGAAAATGACCTATTTTTTAAAAGGCAAATTTTTTTTATGTTAAACACATTTTTAAAGGATTTTGGTTATTTTTTTAACTTTTCATATCACTATAAATATTTTTTATTTTTTTTTAAATCCTGAAGTCCTGCAGCTTTCACTTTGGCCACTAGGTCTAAAAATAGTCTGACTCTTCCTGTCCGTAAGAAAGATTTGTATATCCTCATTTCAAACAAAGCAGATTACACTGAAAGTTTACACCAATGTTATAAAATAACCAGGGCCACCATCACAATAGGAAGGTCACATCCGTCCTCCCCTCCCCCTCCCCAGTAATTTCTTCCCAGGCACAGGCAAGCCCAAAAAAACTCTTTATAAAAGTCAAGGGGGGTGCCCCAGACACAGCTTTTTATTTTCCATGAAGCTCCACTAAAGCACCAGGCAAAGAGCTCCTCCCCTTTGTCATATACAGACAATATAATTAAAAAAGTCTAGAATCAGAACATAAAAACAGCTAGAAGAAAAGAAATTTACATACTGGTTTTTTTTTTTTTTTTAGTAAACCCTTATCTCTACCCTCACCAGCTTAGCTATGTCCTTCTAATATACTGGCACCTAAAACTGTAAACAATAGTCCATATGTGGCCTCAGCAGTGATTTGTAGAGAGGCATAACTATGTTCCTCTCTTGGGCATCTATCAATTCATCTTAATATTGTGAGGGACCCCGGGACCAAGATAGGGCAACAGGAAAAGACAGACAGTAAGCCCTAGTACTAGGCCTCCCAAAGTTGTCCCTGCTTACTTGCCAACAACGATGTTCACTTCACTGATTAAGTGAAACACAGAACAAGACAGGAGAGACAAACACAAAGAATGGTCAAGCAAAATACAGGTCAAACCAGAGATATCAAAAACAGTACAAAGACGGTAGGCAAAAACGGAGGTCAGAAGGAAGGGGGAAAGGGTCAGTAAACAAAAATACAAAAAAATAGAAACGCCATCAGTCAAAAAAAAAACTATCACAAGCAATGTCCCAGAGAAAAAGTGGTCTTCTTAAAGGATGTTATAGTCCCGGTCCATTGTGTGATTGGATTGGCCCACTGAAATCCAAACCACACAGAACACAGACTGGCAGGGAAGAAAGGTGAAATTTAAGACAAAAGTCAATCGCCAAACATCTGTACTGGGGAAAAGACATAGTTTCAGACTATACCAAAAAACACAAATTTCATGACCGAAAAATGACCAAAAGTACATCTCTGCCCCAAAACCCACGGGGAAAGAGATCACTGGGCCCGAAAAAGGCATAGGGGCCCTTTTCGTACCCCCCCTTTTAGGGGCCCCCCCAACCCTCAAAAATCCACCAAGCTTAAAGGGTTCAGGGAATAGTAAGTTTTTTGAGATGCGGGGCTGGAGGCCTTGCCGAGACCCCCTGCCGTTTTTCAGGCCATACCTTCCCAAAGAAAGAGATACTGGATAGAATTCTGGACCGGACGTGAATACAGAATTCTTTCCACCTCGAAGTCCAATTCACTCTGGACAACAATTGGCTTGTGGGGTTTGAAAACGGTCACAGGAAAGGGAAAATCCTTTTTTACAACGATTTTGGGAAAAACTTGCGTATACGAAAAGTGATGAGTAATTGTAGTCTGAAAGACTGGTTTTATAATTTCAGTAATACGGTATGGACCACTAAAACATGGAGCAAATTTCCCAGAAGGAACCTTAAGGCGCAGGTTCTCTATTGATCTCCCAAACCCATAATGAGGACCTACAGAACGTCTTTTGTTGGCCTTACACTTTTGGTTATTTTGAGCTTTGACCAGGTTCTGAAGAGCCTTGACCCTGACTGTGCACAATCGTTCGTAAGTAAGTTTGGCAGTGGGGTTGGCGGACTCTTGGACATGACAAGGTGATAAACGAGGGTTAAAAGCGTAGTTGCAGAAAAATTGTGACCTTTTAGTGGATGAATTCACTCTAATGTTAATCTTGAATTCTGCTAATGGTAAAAACTGTCTCCATTTCTCTTTATCAGAAACATAACCTCTTAAGAACTGTTCCAGAGTTTGATTTATCCTTTCCATCTGTCCATTAGTCTCTGGAAAATGAGAGATACCCAACTGCCCACAGAATTCCTTCCAAAACTTAGATACAAATTGGATCGCTGAATCAGACACAATGGGCCACATGTATGAAACTGTTTAGGTCCAAAACTCATTCTTTTGCCCATAGTAACCTATGGGCAAAAAGTGAGTTTTAGACCTAAACAGGTTCATACATGTGGCCCAATATTCTCAGGAATGCCGTGAAGTTTAAGCACATGATTAATAAACACAATAGCCAAAACCTTAGCACTAGATAACCTTTTGATAGGCACAAGATGGCACGTCTTCTAGGAGACATATTTATGCGCCAATATGTGTCTTGGCCTCGCCACCATGAAATTGGTATAGGTTAGTATGACAGTTTTGCATCACATTTTGTGACAAATTCATAAAAGTGGTGCGTCGTACGAATCCAGCGTGACACGCCCCATACAGTTGGCGCATAAAAAAGTGTCGGGTCAGTCGCAGCATGCAGCAGATTTAGCATAGGATAGTTCATACATCTGTCGGACAGGACTACCACAGATTTTTTTGCTCAAAGCACTCCAGAAAACTGGCACAGCCCCGTTCATACATGTTACCCTTATATTTATTTTTTAATATTTTCTAAAACTTTTATTTGTCTCTTTAACTTGAATTTTTTGAGCTACATGTATGAACGTTGGCGCTGACAGGCCAGTTCTAAATAGCTTTTTTTTTTTTTTTTTTAACTGAGAATTTTATTATATTTTTTGTATGCAAACAAGTAACAACTATGGAAAACAGATTACATCATCAAACAATAGCACAAAACAGCATAGTAAAGGACATGTAGGTCAAAAGAAAAAAGTTCTAAATAGCTTCAAGGTAGTATAGAACACGTCAGAATGTATGAACCTGTTCTTCTGTAGGTCATACAATCAGGTGCAGTCTAGTGCCAATACGACAACTTAGGCAGACCACCATTAAACCTTTTCTGCCTGTTCAAAGCAGTCTGTGCCTAGGTTTGTGCGTCAAATGAAAAATAATTAGCTGAAACCTACAAATGTGTGCGACCCACCAGATTGTCCCAAATCTTTGGCTCAATAAAAAGTGCCTTTATAGTGCATTACAAAGCCATTATTAACCAAAGTTTGAAGTGCGCCTGTTTCATAACATTCTTTTTTTGGCTCAAAGTACACCATAAAAACTTCCCGATTAACCCATTCATAAATGTCGCCCTTAGTTCTCCTAGGGTTTTTGATCACTAGAGAGCGCAAGCGCTTGTATAATATTCTGCAGTACAGTAGTATTGCAGAATAGCATTCTAACATGGCTCTCCTTAGGCAGGCTGTAATAGGAGTACCATGATGGCACCACCAAGGAAGGCCTACATTTGGCCCCAGGCTGCCTTGAAAATCCGCCACTTTGCTGCTATTGTATTTTGTTGTAGATTTTCCATGCAAAAGTCAAGGCAGTAAATCTGCTAGGCTAAGAGAAGTAAGATTTCTTTTTACTACTTTGTATAGAAAAAAGCAGATTTACTGGAAGCACACAGCCTAACTGACTGTTCCTCAGCTTTGAAATTCCCCAGCTAGTTCCTCTGATTGAGGAAGATAAATCATTTTAGGATAGCATAACTACAAGATGCCGGCTTCCTCTGTGGCACAGATATTTGTTTTGCCTTTAGTCACACACTGGTCCCAGTCTCCATGTCAGCTGTGGTTGCTGTTACTAAGGACATCTTGCATAAGATAAGGAGGAAGTTTATAGTGGATCATCTTGTGTTAGCCTTGCCTTGGGAATTTCATAATGAACTCATTATGGAACTGTTCAGATAACCTACACGGGAATCGATTAAACATTTTTGCACGTTTCCCAGGATTATTATACTCGTGGTGTAGCTTGGCTATGCCCTTGTAAGACTCACTTGTATTCCACTGCTGCCTATGGGTAGAGAATAGTGGAACATCTTACTTCATAGAGATCCAGAGATTGCAATAATGTAATGAAGAATGAACAATAATTGTGTTAGTAAATAGCATAATAGGAAAGATACAGGATATCAGATGTCTCCTGGTACATAAGGGCGTTTGGGGGACAGAATAACAATGAGCTCCCTTTATATCCTATTCTCGACCAAGCATTGAATATGTGTATCAAGATCATAATAGCCCTCTTAGGGGCATAACTTGTAGCACCTTTGCCCAATGCCAAATCAGCAATGTGGTAGTAACTACTGTCTGCCATTTCTAATAATGCTGTCTTCTTATGTGGAAGAAGGGTCCCAGGACACAGGTACAAATACTTTCTTCTCTGCAACCATCTATCACTATACCAATAGCCCCCCCTTAATTCCCTGTGGGAGCAGATAACTAGCCCGAATTATTTATAAATGGAATAGAAATAGCAATAAATTAAAATAAAAATAAAAAGTAATTAAATAGTTTACCGTAGTATAAATAAGCCTGAAAAAACACATCCATCCATCTTGTTATCGTACATTGTTGATCCAAAGGAAACAAAATACATCCAGCACCGCATAACTGGCAATCAAAATGAATGACTGGATCATTGACCCTTCCCCAAAAGTCTAGTTTAGTAAATAATCCGAAATATCCATACAAAAGCCAACACTCCCGTTTTTTTTGCGGGTGGGTCCCCGCTATTTGGGGTCCCCTCCCGCCCTCGCCGGGGGAGTTGTTGGCATTCCCCTCCTCCCCCCGCCCCCTGCAGCCGGGGGGGTGTCCTATAAATTTATACCCGGCGGCGCAAGAGTAGCGCTGGTTCGCACTCTTGCGCCGCGGGACCCCGCACCTACAGGCGGGTGCAGCGGCCCGCACGGCCGCTCACCCGCCCGCGGTACTCCACTTGTGCGGGAGGAGCAGAGGGAATCCGTCCCTCCTCCCTCCTCTCCCTGTATGTATGCGCCGTAGTGTGCCCGTACATACAGGCAATGGCGCAGGGGGAAGTGACGCCGGCAGCTCTGCAGAACTTCCCCCCAGCGTCCGCTGAAGAGAATCGGCAGTGAGCTGGGCCGCAGCTGCAGGATCCTGGTAAGGTAAGAGGATTTTAAATTATTTGATTTTTTTTAGCTTTAGGGGGCGTTCTACCTGGCAAACAGAGAGGGCAACTACCTTGGCAACAGAGGGGGCAACTACTGCAACAGAGGGGGCATCTACCTGGCAACAAAGGGGGCACTACCAGGCAAACAGTGGTGGCACCTACCATGGCAACAGAGATGTTGCACTACCTTGCAACAGAGGGGGCACTACCAGGCAACAGAGGGTGCATACCAGGCTAACAGATGGGTGCCACAACCTGGCTAACAGAGGGGCAACCAAACCTGGCAACAGAGGGGGCAACTACCTGGCAACAGAGGGGGCACTACCGGCTCAACAGAGGGGCACTACCTGGCAAACAGAGTGGGCACACCAGGCAAAAGAGGGGCCACTACCAGGCAACAGAGGGGGCACTACCAGGCAACCAATGGGGGCAAAACCTGGCAAACAGAGGGGGGCAACAACATGGCATAACAGTGGGCACTACCTTGCTAACAGATGGGGGAACTACCTGGCCTAACAGATGGGACACTACCTGGCAACAGAAGGGGGCACTACCTGGCCAACACGGGGGCACTACCCTGGCCAACAAAGGGGGCACTACCTGCTAACAAATGGGGGCACTACCCTGGCAAACAGAGTGGGGCACTACCCTGCAACAGAGGGACCTCTACCTGGCAAACAGAAGGGACCTTCACAGTCAAACAAGATGGGGGCACTACCAGGCTTAACAGATTGGGGTACTACCTGGCTAACGATTGGGGCACAACCTGGCAACAGATGGGACAATCATACCTGGCAACAAGTGATCATCTACCTGGCAACAGAGGGGGAAATCTACCTGCAAACAGATTGGGGGCACCAACCTTGCAAACAGATGGGGGCAACTACCTGTCTGACAATGGGGGCACTACCTGGCAACATAGGGGCACTACCTGGCAACCTGAGTGGACAACCTACCTGTGCTGGCACAGAGTGGCATCTACCTGGCTGACAAAGGGGGCACTACCTGCTAAACAATGGGGGGGCACCTCCATGTCTAACAATGGGGGGCCCTACCTGGCTAACAAAGGGGGCTCCAACCTGGATAACAAAGGTGGGGCATCAACCCTGGCAACAAATTTTGGCTCTACATGCTACAGAGTGTGGCATCTACTTGGCTACATGGGGCAATCAACCAGCCTGTAAGGGGCAACAACCTGGTAAATGTGGGGGCCCTACTACCTGGTCTATCAGGGCTACTACCTGGCTTCTTTTCCAAAGCCGAATAAGCTTAGGTGAGTGGTGTGGCCTATTTGAAGGGGCGTGGCATACCAACCAGATGGTCGTGTCCATCAAATTAATCCGCTGCGGCGCTAACGCCCGCGCCGCCACTGCATTCTCCCTGGCTTATTCATTTTTCGCAGAGTTGGCAACTATGTGTAATATTACTATATTCCAGACATGAGCGTAACTATAGCCATAGCAGTCATAATGACTGTTATGAGGCTCTGAGGTTGAGGCGGGCCCTCTCAGATACTATACAAGAACATTATTCTTTTTTGTAGGGAACAAGTAGTTGGTGGCTTCCTGCTCTACAGCACTACTATTTGGGTTCCCGGATATATGGCAGTATTATTTGATGCTTTTTATGCTGCTGTTTTAGTTTATTGTCATTAGGTGGTGGGGCCACATCTCATTTTGCTCTGGGACACTATGAATTCTGGTTACACATCTGATTCCAGAAATGCATCCAGGTCCCTTTTTTTGAACTCTTTTGGTGAATTCACTATGACAAGTTCCTCTGGCAGAGAGTGTCATAGCCTCACTGCTCTTAGGATATGTTCACACGGTGGGCATTTTGTCGAGTAAACCCCAGGCACATTGGTGTGGGAAACGGCACCGGGCGCCGCCCCATAGACAAGCTAACTCGCGACGCGTAATCCCGTTAATTTCCATGTCACTTATATCCCCTCAAACAGCGTACATACGAAAAGCACTGTACGCGCTGGGGAATGAGGCGTAATCCATATTTCTCTGAGAGCTATGGATTACCGTAATTGCGGGGAGCATTTCACCGCGTTTTAAGCGCAAAATAAGCTGTGTGAACATACCCTTACAGTAAAAATTTCCCTTCTATGTTGATGTAGAAAGCTTCCTTCCTTACACGCAGAGGATGTCCTCTTAATATAGTTATAGTCTTGGGTATAAATAGATAAGGGGAGCACTGACCTTATACATATTTCAAAGTCATTGCACAGACTTTTTTCATGAACTAAATATCCCTAATCTTACTAATATTTCTGGGTATTGTAGTCCATCAAGTCCTTTTATTATTTTCAGTGCCCACCTTCGAACCTGCTCAAGCTCTACAATGTCTTTCCTGTGCACTGGTGCCCAAAACTTTACTTTGAGTTCTAAAGCTCTCTGCATTATAGATTACATCTCCTGCACTCATGTCACTCCAGTAAAAAGAACTGAGATTACAGAGTTGATATGCTAATCACTGCTATAGAACCACCTACAGCCTAACCACGACGTTTGAGCCTGAAGTTGTCTGTGGCTAAGTAATACAGCATTGTAGTACAGTAGATAAATGGTTATGCACACCAGGGAGTGTGGGTGCAAAATATTTATTTACAAAATGTGCTATACAAAGTATACTCGAAAAGGGTCCATAATACTGCACAAGACTGACATTGATTATGCAAGTGTCAAAGACAAGATGTCAGGGTGAGTGACGTTTTGGCAAACGCCTTTGTCAAACAACATCTGTAAGGCTATGTTCACACGGCTTAAAATGGGACGTATCACCCCTTATTTCGCGCCGTACTGCGCAAAATACGGGGCAAGGTAATGGTCCCTCAGTCATTAATACGGTAATACCACAGAATCTCATAGAGAATAGGGATATGTCTCCCCCATTCCACGCTCGGACTATACGCCGAGCAGGAGATTGAGTGACATGTCAAATAATCAAAGGCGTATAGGCGCTTGAACTGAAATGGTCTATGGAGCCCTGCGGGCTGGCCGACCCCCCTCTACCGCCCCCTGTACACACCCCCGTAATTGGCTGGGTACATACGTCCACCCGCAATTATACATACTAAAGCACGTGTGAACATAGCCTTGGTAATAAGGGCATAGAAGGTAAAGCAGTAAGTAGTGTAATGGGGTATGGCCGGCATGGTAGAAGAAGCCAGGAGAGCTGAGGTAGGGTGGGTTGGCACGAGAGCTGGTGTACATAGGAAACCCTAGACAGGCAGTAGGCGGACTGGCGTGGAGATCTGTACTACTGTAATACAGCATTGTGAGACAAACCTTTTAATAACCACTCTTTATTTTCTGTTGCTGAGCAAGTGTCACAACCACGTAAAAGCACAAAGCTTTTCTATGGTTGTGGCATCTCAAAGTTCCAGGATTCATATATGAAGGCCTGAAACTTTGAAGTGTTATTTCTTCTAATTTAGGCCATGTCCCCACTGCACAACGGGTTTTCTTCGGCCGGTTCTTTCAATCCGTTATGCGGTTTTTTCAGACCGCCCTGAAAAAACCCGTCCGAAAATGAGCACAATTGTGCTCTAAGGAAAACCCGTCAGCAGTCCCCACTGAATTGGTTTTCCCGTCGGGCGTTTTTTCCTTTTTTTTTTTTTCCGCCGCAGGCCGACAAAAGACTGTTGAGCATGTTCATACTTCTGTCCGGTTTCTCAGACAGAACGATATCAATCTCAAGGGGATGGCTGTCTTGCTCAACGCTGAGAAAAGCCTCCCCCCCCCCCCCTCCCCCCCCCCGCCGCGGCCGTGGGACGGCTGCAAAAACAGGAAAAATACCGGCCGGTATTGTCCTGTGCAGGTGTGATGCGCCTTATAGTGTAGAAAACCATTTTTATATTATAAAAACACCCAATAGTTCCTGCAGAAGCTCTTTATGTAGAAGCCTGTCAAGCACTGATAAGATGACATGAACTGCTTCTTTACAATGACTTATGCAACATTAAAGTCTTTATTAATGCTAGTCAGGGCTTGCCCCCCCACTTTGTCAGTGTGTGCCTCAAAAAACCAATCACCACTCCCTTCATTTTCTGACAACAATGTGCCCCCAAGATACAGCCATTTGCCCTAAAATAAACTTGAAGGGGTTTTATCGGTTGAAGTGTTCGTGCTCTTCAGCTAACTCCTATGAAATTGAATTTGAAATCCAGGGGCGAGTCCCTCCTCTCAGCAGGCCTGTCTCTCCCCCCAGCAGGCGAGTCTCTCCCCCCAGCAGGCGGTCTCTCCCCCCAGCAGGCGATGTCTCTCCCCCCAGCAGGCGAGTCTCTCCCCCTCAGCAGGCGAGTCTCTCCCCCCAGCAGGCGAGTCTCTCCCTCAGCAGGCGTCTCTCCCCTCAGCAGGCGCGTCTCTCCCCTCAGCAGGCGAGTCTCTCAACTCACCAGCCGAGTCTCTCAACACAGCAGGCGAGTCTCTCCACTCAGCAGGCGTGTCTCTCCCCCCAGCAGGCGAGTCTCTCCTCTCAGCAGGCGAGTCTCTCCTCTCAGCAGGCGTGTCTCTCCTCTCAGCGGGTGTGTCTTTCCTCTCAGCGGGTGTGTCTTTCCTCTCAGCGGGTGTGTCTCTCCTCTCAGCAGGCGTGTCTCTCCTCTCAGCAGGAGTGTCTCTCCTCTCAGCAGGAGTGTCTCTCCTCTCAGCAGGCGTGTCTCTCCTCTCAGCAGGAGTGTCTCTCCTCTCAGCAGGAGTGTCTCTCCTCTCAGCAGGCGTGTCTCTCCTCTCAGCAGGCGTGTCTCTCCTCTCAGCAGGCGTGTCTCTCCTCTCAGCAGGCGTGTCTCTCCTCTCAGCAGGCGTGTCTCTCCTCTCAGCAGGCGTTTCTCTCCTGCCAGGAGGTGTGTCTCTCCTCACAGCAGGCGTGTCTTTCCTCTCAGCAGGCGTGTCTTTCCTCTCAGCAGGCGTGCCTCTCCGCACTGAAGACCTGTGACATCATCATTCTGTATTTGCAGTGGAAGGGGAAGGTTGTCTTGACAGAACAGATCTGCAGCCTCTTGCAGTGTTCTCTTGTGTCTGTAGAGCCTTCAGCTTCAGGCTCCACAAGCTCCTTGCTGTGCTATAACCAGTTATACACACAGCCTGAACTGATAAAACACGTGAGGAATGCACGCTGCCCCCCTTTTCCTCCTCTTATCAGGCAGGAGACTGTGTTATATGATGGAATCTATGAGTTAAACAGTAAATAATTACCCAGATCGTTCACCTTAGAGCTGGGAGGTGAGTATACAGCCGGCAGCCCTCTCACATAGCTGGTTTTACTTTTTGTTTTAACAGCCCAGAGGGGAGTAAACACAGAGTGTGCAGGCAGCCAATCACAGTGCAGGGGAGTGTCCGTGGTGTTTCCTGTCTGGGGCGTATCCCAACAGGCTGAATGAAATGTTGATCAGCCAATCACAGTGTAAGGGGCGTGTCCAGGGCGGAATCCATCCGGGGGCGTGTCCCGACTAGCCAGTCACATAAAAGGGAGGGTCCCGACTAGCAGCTGCAGAAATAGAAAACAGATGCACAGAAAAGCTCATATCTACTATACTAAGTGACAGAGGTAATGCAACCCAATTACAAAAGTGCTTATTTGTACTGTCCCCATAATCTGAGATATGATATTTGTAGCGAGAAAAATAAAAGGGACCAGAATAAAAGTAAGGTCTATTTTTCTGTCACCCTATGCTTTATTTATGAACATTTAGGGCAATTTAGGGTGAGGTATACCAGGGCCAGGTTCCGGACGGGGCCGTCCTTATCGGGACGTTATTCTTCCGTTAATTAGGCTAGGGAATAATCAGGACCACCACAGGGCTGGTAGGGTGAGCACCCCCTCTCTTTACATCCAAATAGATCTCGGTTCTCCTATTTTTCCTGATCCCCTGGTAAGTGTTGTGTTTTGTTTTGTTTGCGGCTTATCTATTTTAGCCTACTAATTATTAAGCGCTTTTTTGATGCACTTTGGAAAAACCTTTTTTAACTTAGTTTAATAAAAGTTATATTTTAATTGCCCTTCCACATTGATTTCATTAGAGATATATAGCGAGAAAACCCCTTTAATGCTTCCTTCAAGTTTCTCCCATGATGTTTACCTCTTTACCTTCATCGGTTATATGTGAGCAGTCTACTATGGCATATAGACTTTATAAGGGAAATGGATTTAACGTGACCATCTAGCTTATGCCCCCATAATCAAATCTATGGGTGCAATGTAATACTACATTGTCTCTGCAAATTTCGCTTTTCTACACTCAACTTTTGTATCATTTTAATCTTTGGGATTTAATAAAGTTATTGATGTTTTACCCCATATTCTCTAGAGTTGTTTTTGGATTTTGCATTGTCCCTGCAAAGGTCACTGATATAGTCACCCTTGGTGATGGCAAATGAAAGCAGGAGGAGAACTATACCCACAGCAACCAGTTAATCCAGTTTGAATTGATGGATCGTCACTTTAGTAACTTTATTAAAAAGTCCCTGGTATAATGTAGACTCTCCTGCCGCCTTGTTTTTTTTCTCTACCTTTAAGAGGTGATGGTTAGTAGAAGTAGGCTAATGCCTGTCCTTGCATGAACTCTTTCTTTGCTTGTTATGACTTTGCTTGCCGTTGCCGTGGTAAAAATGAAAAAAAGAGACAAAAAATATTCAGCATTACAGCGTGTAATAGGGAAGCGTAGACGCAGAGCTCCGTACCCTCTGCCACCGTCTGATTATCTCTGCAATTAATACCTGTGAGTAATTAAAGATCATTAATGTCGAATAGTGTGTCTCTATAAACCACCGGTGACCTCTTAATGGAGAGCTCAACAGATACAAATGAAATCATGACAGTGCATATATGAATTTCTACCTATGGAAGTGTGCCGGTATCACAGAGCCAGGAGCACAATTAGGATTAATAACCCAATTTGATCTAAATAGAATGAAACTGTTGCTTGGTTGTTTCAGTTTCTGGTAGGGCTGGGTAGTCACCAATGTGGTAACTATTACAGCCTCCTACATGAGTTGTGGTCCAGCTAAAAGATAATGTAGCCGGGTATGCAGTGACACATTCCTCACTACCACTTGCCACTAGATGGGATTAAAGGGGATTTATCGCTTCATCAGTTAGTCTGTTTCATTGTACTTTCAGTTTCTCAGTTCCTAAAATCCAGGGGCATTTCTTCCCCACCCAGCTGGGTGTTTCTTAACTGAAGGGAGATGATATCATACCCCCCTTCACTGTTCATGCTCGCTCCCAAGTCAGTGTGTTTGTTTGAGATCAGTGGGAGGGGATAGCACATACCCCCCCTCTCTGTCTGAGTCCACATGTCACTGTGTCGTTCCTCTCCCTATGCAGTCTTATTTTGTAAGAGCTGTTTGTTTACATACCACAGTCTAGACAGTTTTCTATGAACTCAGAGCACTGATCTCTTCACCTCTCACAGCTGGAGGTTTGTTACAGTTGAATCCAGTCTTCTATGAACTCATCCAGAGCAGCACAAATCAGTCTCCCTTCTATGTTTACACGCAGGAGCAATAGGCACCAAGCACAATTCTGCTGTTTTCTGATTGTAGAATCATCTGCATTGTTACTGTGGAGCTGCTGGCTTTGCAGAGTGAAAATGTTTCCGGCCCTTATTTTGAATGAGAGAGGCAGGAATGCGTGCTCCCGTAAATACGACAGGGGGCCAGACAGAATGTAAATTAGTAGAGCCGCCAGCCAATGAAATGAAAGGAGGTGGAATCCGACTGTCACTGGGGAACAGTGTTTACAGAAAACGAAGATAAGGGAGACAGTGAAGACAAGACAGCTTTGCTAATGACATCCAATTGCAAAGTTGCTTGTTTTCACTGTCCCCTTATTCTGAAGACCATTTAATGTAATGATACAACCCCTTTAAGGTTCACATTACATTTATAGTTTACGTCAAACCTATATGTTTTGATACCAAAAAACAGTATTGGAATGTACAGTTTGATGTATCCCTAGACTATAATGGGTCAAGCATAAAATCAAAGGAGCATGCTTTTGACTCCGTTTGACTCCATTTGAATCCATATACTGCTGTTTGTTCAGGTTCAGAAAAGCAAAGTGTACAACACTATTCTGTTCTGCAAAAAAACATACGCTTTGAGACGTTTTGAGCAAGGTATACAAATGTAATGGTATAGGTTTGTATGTGTCAAATGTATACCTTTTTGTATGAGTTTTTCATCAAAAATCATAAGATGATGATAGAACATCCTTTTAACAATAAGTATACTTGTTTTGTTCAAAAAAAGGATACTAATTTATGCAAACGTACCCCTACAGATTTGACGCATGTGTTAAAAAACCATAGATGTACACAATAAAAAGTATAAAATGTATGTTTTGATACTTTTTTTAGGCAGACGTGTAAAAGAAAAACATTTCCCTATAACGCATGTTAAAAACATAGGGCGACATGTATGATGGGGATTTGCGCCCGATTTCTGGCGGAATCTGCCCCTCACCGGTCCGAATCCACTGTCGGATGCAGTGATGCGGTGTTAGGCGCAACCTTCGCCAATTTCGGCTGCGCCTAACATGAAGGGGCGTGTAATGGGCGCAGTGTGGGCGTTCTGGGGCGGGACGCACCACTTTCGAATACTCTGAGGCATGCATGATCGCAGGTCGGAAACCCGTGCGGCCATTGGAGCTCCGACAGCAGACCTAGTTTTAATGTGGTCTAAATGAGCCGGAGGAGGCAAAGTGAAGCGAGAGCATAAAATTTGAGGAAAAATATATAAGATCACAAAATAAATAAATCTCAGCTCCGTGAGGCATGGAGTATGATCCCAAAAATCGTTTTTATTAGGTGTAAAACATTATCTGAAAAAGAGCTAAAACCTTCTAAAAACAGACATCACTCAAATCCTTAATGACGCGTCTTTATTTTCGTTAGCCAATGATCAATAATATGGGGCGAACGAAAATAAAGAAATTGAATTAATAAAGAAAAATTGAATTCATATTTTTTTTTTCGTTATCCCCATATTATTGTTCATTTTATATAGAGATCGGTACAAACTTCGTTGTTTATCATTTGATTTGGGCCCATGTACAATTTTATTCCAGATTGCATTAGAAAACCCATAAGAGCGTCGCTCGCTCTCCTTTGGGGCCCAAATAATCGCACCTTTTTAAACTTAGCCAATCACAAACAGAGCTCGCTCTGCATTTCTTTTCCCCATAGAAGTCTATGATATAAGTAGCTCACCCGCGGATTGGCTAAGCAGAACGAGCCCCGCTTCCACCCAACCAATCACAGTACTTGAAATATTTCCCATAACAGTAATAACTTTTAGGCGCCCTTCTATCGCGCCCTTCTTGCTACACTCAAAATAGACGCACTACTATGATTGGTGGATTCATATCTGCCGCCCCTGGTCTCAACCAATCAGCTCTTTTCTGCCTTTTTTACTGTATTTTGAACTGTCCCTTCTTTTCATTTGATTGGTCAATACTACTCCATAACTTATAATGGGTCACTGTCGCTCCTATTCTGATTGGCTGGGGTATGCCGACCAATGAGAAGAGCTTACAGAATTTGAATTACTGTATTTCCCGGCAGTTTTCAATATCCCAATTCCTGATGTAGCGCCGGTGATGGCGACAAACGCGTTGTTAGGGATTTGATTGATTTATGTTTATAGAAAGTTTTAGCTCTTTTACAGATATTTTACACCTAATAAAAACGATTTTTTTAAATCATACTCCATGTCTCACGGAGCTGAGAGCCGAGATTTCAGTGCCTCGATCTCTCCACAGACTACAATGGGACAAAGTAGCTCGCACTCTGATTGGCCGGGATAGCCAAGCCCCCACTAGTTCAACCAATCAGCTCTTTTCTGCCTTTTTTACTGTATTTTAAACTGTCCCACCTTTTAATTTGTTTGGTGAATACTTCTCCATAAGTTATAATGGTTCACTGTCGCTCCTATTCTGATTGGCTGGTTTATGCCGACCAATGAGAAGCGCTTACAGAATTTAAATTACTGTATTTCCCGGCAATTTTCTATATCGCAATTCCCGATGTTGCGCCGGTGACGGCGACAAACGCGTTGTTAGTGATTTGAATGATGTCTGTTTATAGAAGGTTTTAGCTCTTTTACACAGATGTTTTACACTTAATAAAAACGATTTATTTACTAATATTCCATGCCTCACGGCGCTGAGATTTCAGTGCCCCGATCTGTCCATAGACTACAATGGGACAAAGTAAACTAGCGCTCTGATTGGCCGGGATAGCCAAGCCCCCGCTAGTTTCAACCAATCAGCTCTTTTCTTGCCTTTTTTACTGTATTTTTGAATTGTCCCACCTTTTCATTTGATTGGTCAATACTTCTCCATAGGTTATAATGGGTCACTGTCGCTCCTATTCTGATTGGTTGGTGTTTGCCGACCAATAAGAAGCGCTTACAGAATTTGAATTACTGTATTTCCTGGCAATTTCCAATATCCCAATTCCTGATGTTGCGCCGTTATTGATTTTTTGTTAGTGATTTTATTTATGTATTTTTTAGAAGGTTTGAGCTCTTTTTCAGATATTGTTTTACACCTAATAAAAATGTTTTTTTGATTCATACTCCATGCCTCACGGAGCTAGAGCTGAGATTTATTTCTTGAGCGATCTTATATATTTTCACTTTAATTTTAAATGATCCACTTTTTCACTACATTTAATCGCTTTTAGATAACTTTGAATTTTCTCTTTATTTATTCATTCATTTGAAAGACAACTCTTTTTGCTCTTCACTAACATGTTTAATGATTTCTCGCTGTTTTCCAGCCTGTCTCGAATCGGAACACATGTTAGGCGCAGTCCTTCTGCACTTAAGTCCCGCACTGCGCCTCACACACTGGCAAGGCGCAGGGAACTTTACACCACATGTATGAGCGCACCTCGGGCGCCGAAATAGAGGAGGCGCAGGTTTCACGTTCGATCTGGCGAAAATGTGCGCTCCGACGCGGCGAGCTTCATACATGTCGCCCACAGTGTCAACCTAGCTTAACAGAGTTTTGCCACAATAGACAATGATGGCATATCGCTAGGATATGTCATCATTGCCTGATAGGTGTGGGTCCCACCTTAACTAAACCTTTAATCTACACAGGAGTTAAGAGGATGAAGGGTTCCCTTTAAATACAGGACACATGCGAAAACTGAGTGTTACTGAAGTTCCCTGATAAATTGTCTAGTGTTCCATAATGCTGTGTTTTTCACTCTTCACTGGAGTCTGATTAACCAGATCCACAGCAAGCTTGATTGGATTTCACAGATGGGTCCATCCTTATTGCTGACCTAGAGGAAAAGCAATTGGGGCTTATCAGGCCAGCAGTACAGCCCTAGAGGGTCTACACCAGGGCTGATTACTCAATGATATTTCCATGATATTTTATTCTATTGCAGAGCTCACTTTTCCTAATTTAACCCTATTCTTTATCTCAACATATATAAACAAATGAATAAGCAAATAACAATGATACAATGTGTGGATAATTATAAATGTCATCTATATTGTGGCTTGATTTTATTACTATTTTAAGGGCACTTAGAGCTGTATTTATATAATTGTATTAAGGTGAGGCTCAGGATATTAAACAGAATAGTTCATATCACTATTTACAAGAAAATGTATAACTTATCATTTATAACTAACTGTGTGCACAAAATGAGAAGAGCCTTATTCTTGCCATTGAAGTGGAGTTGTTCCTTCTTAGCTGTGAATAGAACATGTGTTTCTGCCTGGCACTGGCATATGTCAGTGTGCCCCTTCAAAACTGTACAAGTATCTACCAATCAACCATATTCTGATGCGTAATTCATCTGTGCAGGGCACAGGTATGTATCTTAATGACAGATTTTAACATTTTTACTAATGTATTAGTCTTGGGCTGATCAAGTCTGTGGGGACCTCCTTTAACACATTAATAGCTAGCAGACATGTTATAAAACATACTGAGATAAAAAAAAAGGGGGATTCTTTGCCATTAAAGTTATACAAGTAGTTTACCTGTTCATATTTTAACAAACCATTTACAGTTTGGCTAGCCATTGTGAGCAATATTATAGCAGTTTTCTTTTTACATAGAGGGCAGTATTGTAGTAATTATATTCTTATACATAGGGAATATTGTAACAGTATTATAATGTTCTTGTAAATTGTAAACAGTAGTATAGTAGTTATACAGTATTTGTGTACATAAGAATATTGTAGTAACTATAATCTTGTACATAGGTGCAGTATTATAGTAGTTACATTCTTGTACATAGGAAGTAGTAATATAGTCGTTATATTCTTGTACATAATGAGCCATATTATAGTAGTTATATTCTTGTATATTGGGGCAATGTTATAGTAGTTATATTCTTATACATGGGGCAGTATTATAGTAGCTATATTCTTGTACATAGGTGCAGTAGTATAGTATTTATATTACTGTAAGAATAAGATTTCTGACATAGTATATTAGTAGTATATATTGTACCTTGTACATAAGGGGCAGTATTAAATAGTAGTTATATTCTTGTACATAGGAGGCAGTATATATTTTAATAGAGTTTATATATTTTTCTTGTACATAGGGGGCAGTATTATAGTAGTTATATTCTTGTACATAGGGGGCAGTATTATAGTAGTTATATTCTTGTACATAGGAAGCAGTATTATAGTAGTTATATTCTTGTACATAGGGGCAGTATTATAGTAGTCATATTCTTGTACATAGGGGGCAGTATTATAGTAGCTATATTCTTGTACATAGGTGCAGTATTATAGTATTTATATTACTGTACATAGGTGCAGATTATTAAGTAAAAGTATTAAATATTCATGTACATAGGGGGCAGTATTATAGTAGTTATATTCTTGTACATAGGGGCAGTATTATAGTAGTTATATTCATGTACATAGGGGGCAGTATTATAGTAGTTATATTCTTGTACATAGGGGGCAGTATTATAGTAGTTATATTCATGTACATAGCACTTTGTACTCAAACTAAACAAAAGGGGAATACATTTAATGTAAAAGAGTCCAAACCTGTTGGAAGAAAAAGAACAGAAACACCATGTTAATAAAGAAATGTGTCATTTTTATACCAGATATATATTTCTCCACTCTTCTGATTCTTCCTATCCTCTGTTGCTCATGATCTGGATGACAACGGTTCATAGATCAGAATCAGACCCATCCTCCCTGCCACCTGTCTCCATGTCCATATCTGACTGGAGGGGCCTCCTTTTCTTGGAATGATCATTCTCTGGGTCTCCATCATACTCTTCCATCATATGCTACAATTCCCCCTTTGGCTCTGTCTCAGCTTCCTCCTAAGATAGGACACTATGGGCGACATGTCCCATTAGGACTACTCCATTTTTGTGGTGTATTTGCACCAAAAAACTGTTGACACCGTATTCTCTATATAAATGAACTATCGTACACCAAAACAAGGCGCATTTCACACTTTTGAATGCGCCTAAAGTAGGCGCATCACATATGCTAGCAATGATATGCAATGGGCTTTTTTATCGGTACACGCCTAAATTAGGTGCATTAAATGTGCTATACAAGGAATACCAGACACCAGATTTTTGGCAGGCTTATTTATTCAGGCGCATTATACACCCATTTAATGCGCCTTAAAACTGACGTGGAAGCGTCTCTTTTCTGACATGTCGCCCTATATCTGTTGGCTAGCACCATCGTGTCCACACCCTTGTTCACCTTCTTCCTACCAGATCCCTGGACATGAGTCCATTCCTCCTCAGGTTTTTTCAGGTGGATTTATCTTTTTTCTTCCTCTTACTTTGGGTGGTCTCTTTCTCTCTGATGTTAGATGCTGGGCACAGATTAGAGGTGCTAACTGGGTTTCTCCCAAAGGTCCCAGTTACTCCGGGACAGTGTCCATCTCCCTTATGGTCTCTGCAAGCTGTACAGCCAGTGTTTCCAGCTTCTTATTCATGAGGTCTTGTCTATCAGGGATGGCAGCCTTCATCTTATACATGCAGTCTGTTTTTTCTGCAGCAGGACCTTGGCCTTCCTCAGGGTCTCCATTTGCCTCACTAATGCAGGGATCCGGTCAGCCTGGTGTAGCTCCGTGGCGCTCTGCCCCATTACTGGGGGGCTCAGGAGGCTGCTGGCTCTGTGCTGCTACTGGTGGTGAGTCACAATCCCTGGATTGGAGACTGTCTCCCAGGTTTCTCCCAGCTGCGGTGTTACTGCCCCCCTGAAGCTTGCCGGCTGCCTTGGCTTTGGCCTCTTTTACTTTACTGCCCACATGCTTGCTGCTCCCAGATCATGTCCATTCAGACTGCATCATTACCTGCTGCTGCAGATTCTGCAGGATCGTTTGTCTCTCCAGTGATGTCCTCCTCTGTCTCCCGAGGTCTGGGTGGTTTGCACACCTGCTGGATGCGCTGGGGTCTACTTTATCTGCTGGCCTCCAGGATGCTGCATGGTATCGCTGGCGGGTTGTTTCCCCAAACTTTTCCTTTCTGATGCTTCTTGCTGCTCACCAATGCTTCTTACAGCACTTACATTACTGTCATTCTTCACTGCACAAACGTCTTCTGTAATTTTGGGATTTTCATCCCTGGATTATGGAGCCGGGGGGGTTTATTCCCAGATTAGGCCTTGAAGCCTGGACCTTGCTTGAGGAAGTTCTCCTCCCTGGGCTCTCTCCAGACATCAGGAGCACCACAGAAAACAACCTCTCTCTAGGGAAACAGTATTATAGTAGTTATATTCTTGTGCATAGTAAGCAGTATTATAGTAGTTATATTCTTGTGCATAGTAAGCAGTATTATAGTAGTTATATTCTTGTGCATAGTAAGCAGTATTATAGTAGTTGTATTCTTGTACATAAGGGCAGTATTATAGTAGTTATTTTCTTGTACATAGGGGCAGTATTAAAGTAGTTATATTCTTGTACACGGGGCTGTATAATAGTAATTATATTCTTATACATAGGGGCAGTGTTATAATAGTTGTAGTCTTGTATCTAGGGGCAGTATTCTAGTAGTTATATTCTGTACATAGGAAACCGTGTTATAGTAGTTATATTCTTGTACATAAGGGACAGTATTATAATAGTTGTATTCATGTGCATAGAAAGCAGTATTATCGTAGTTATATTCTTGTACACGGGGCTGTATAATAGTAATTATATTCTTATACACAGGGGGCAGTGTTATAATAGTTGTAGTCTTGTATCTAGGGGCAGTATTCTAGTAGTTATATTCTGTATATAGGAAACCGTGTTATAGTAGTTATATTCTTGTACATAAGGGACAGTATTATAGTAATTATATTTTTATACATAGGGGGAGTATTATAGTAGTTTTATATTACTGTGCATTGAGGGCAGTATCAGTGTTTATATTCTTGTGCATAGGGAGCAGTATTACAGGAGTTATATTCTAGTACCAAAATATAACTACTATAATATTAGAGTTAGAGTGCAGTATCATGATAGTTAAATACAACTACGGGACAATATTATAGTAGTTATTTTCCTGTACATCAGGGTAATATTACAATAGTTTTATTCTTGTACATAGGGGGCAGTATGATAAGTTATATTCTTGCTCATAGAGGCAGTAATATAGTAGTTCTATTCTTGTACATTGGGTCGGTATTAAAGTAGTTATAATTTTATATATAGGAGGTATTGCTATAGTAGTTAAATTCGAAAACATAGAGAGCAGTACGATTATAGTTACCATCTTAAGCTTAAAGTTATGCCTCTGCCCTTACATATCCGATTAGACTATTGATTACACACAGTACGGACTCTTTTTAAGTTTAAATCCCAAGAAAGTCAAGAAGGAAAAATCTTTCTTTGAAGATGAGATAACTTCAGCTCTTCCCATTTCACTCCCTGGAGGCCACAATGAGCTAAAACACAGGCATTAATTAGGCTCAGAAGGACAACATGGTTTTCCTGTAAAAAAAACTTAAATTACTGTGTACCTGTTCCATTTACACTTAACTCTTTATTACCAGCAATGTACTAATTGGTTTGCAGCTCTGTCAGTTACAATGATAAAATATATATTTTTTTTTTATAAATTAAGTCTAATAAAAACTGTTTAACTGTAGTAAGGAAATACAAGCTAGAGATAAACGTATTTCCATTATTACCAAACTTCATTTGTTCCTACTCTGTCCTCAGTTGAATGCCAATTATATCTTAAGGTAAAGACCTGTATTGTCTCAGACAGACTGGTTGCTGTGAACTTGCTACTCTTTAAAAGTCTGCAGTTGGTAAGTAGTATATCCCCAGTAGCCAGACTGTCTTATTGAGGGGTAGAGTCCAATAATGGATTATCACTATCCTAAGGGTAGAGAATGGAAATAGTTGCTCAAATTGGAATAGTAAAAACAGATAGATGATCGCTATATAGTGCATATTGATCGGATATACATTCTGATAGGTGCATGGTTGTGCAGCACTCTCCATTAATGTCAATGGGAGTTCCAATATGCTTAAGGCAACATGTAAGAACGGGGCTGTGCCAGTTATCTGGGGTGAAAAAGCTTTAGTAGACCTGTTTTATAGATGTATGAACAGTCACACTTCAAACTTTGGCGCGATAAGCACAGGAGCAACGCTTTTCAATGCGCCAAAGATTTGGAGCATTCTCGGGGCATGTCGCACCACATTCCTAGAATTAGACACATTTATGATTCTTTGACGCCAATCTTTGGCGCATAACAGTTACAACAGTCCAGCCAGATTAAAGGTGGTCTGCCTGAGCATGAGTTGTCGTATTAGCACTAGACTGCACCTGTATGTATGAGCTGCAGATGAACAGGTTCATACATTCTGGCGCTTTCTACGCTGCCTTAAATTGATTTAGAACTGGCCTGTCAGTGCCAGGATTCGTACATGTCTCCCTTAGTGTTCTGGTGTGTTCCAATTGATATGCCATAAAGGTCTGAAATGGGAATACCCCTTTAGCACCAAATTCATCCATTCTCAAGTTGGTTCAAATTGTGAAGGGTATATTTATCTGGCTGCAGCAGATTCAATAAATACTATTAGGGGTAAAAAAAAAAAAATGTAGATGGAAGACATTTTCTAGTCTAGATATTTGTTTCTTTTAATTTGTTGTTTATTTTGCTAAAACCCATCATATTCCCTTATGGACCCTTCACTGTACTGGTCATGTTACTATTTTCTATATAGAGAATAATAGATTGTATAAATTTGCTTTCAAATAAGTCTTTTGGGAGCTTTTAGCAAGTCCTTATTTTCTTCCCCCCAAAAAAATATGAATAAAATAAATAAACCCTGACCAAAAGAGAAGGACACGGCAGATGGTTGCCATCTTTAACCCTTTCAACCACCCTGATGTATGGGTGCAATGCATTAGGCTGTATTAACGATCGCACCCCCTGGTGGTCAAGCACAGTAAAAAAAAATAAAGTTTTAAAGTGTAAAAAAAAAAGTGTTAAAAGTTCAAATCACGCTTTTTTCACCATTTTACAAATAAAAACAATAAAATAATAAAAAAGTTACACATATTTGGTATCGTCGCCTCCAAAAAGTCTGATCTATACAAATATAACATCATTTATCCCGTACGCTGAATACCGTAGAAGAAAAAAATTCCAAACGTCAAAATTGCGGGTTTTTTTTGGTCATTTCATGTCCTATAAAAATTGGAATAAAAGTGATCAAAAAAGTCGCATGCATTCCAAACTGCTAGCGATAAAAAGTACACTTCGGCCTGCAAAAAATGCACCTGTAGGTCTGTAGGTGTTAGTACAAAAAAGTTATTGGTCGCACAAAATGGCACCACGGCGCAAATTTCAAATATGAAAAATGTTTGGAATTTTTTTACGCCACCAAAACATAACAGAAACCCTACATGTTTGGTTTTTCTAGATGCGTATTAACCTGTAGAATACAGATAATACATCATTTTACTGAAGATTGAACGCCGCAAAAACAAAACTCCCGCAAACATGGCGCAAATAAATTTTTTTTCACATTTTGCCCCACTTAGAATTTTTGGGGTAATATGAATAACACCACTGGAAAGTACATCTTGTCCCGCAAAAAAAAGCCCTCATATGTCTATGTAGGTGGAAAAATAAAAAAGTTATGGCTTTTGGAAGGCAAGGAGGAAGAAAATGAAGAGTAATATTTTTTTTTTTGTGTGTGTTAAAGGGTTAACATCCACATGCTCTTATTCGGTATATGAATAGGGGAATTTTTTGTAAATTGTCTACGCTAAGTAAGGCTATGTCTACTCAGCATACGTTAAAATGGCGTCCAAAATCAGACGGCGTTTTAACATCGTTGGACCGCATTTCTGCGCAGATTTGTGCTAAAAACTGCGGTTGGTTTTCAGATTCGCTATTGGCCCCATACATTGAATGTGCAGGAACCTGATGGCAATCCTGCGGAAGATCCAGCAGGTTTGAAAATCCACCGGCAGATTTTTAAACCAACCAGAAAAAATCTGTGCTGTGTAGACTACAGCACAGATTTTTAATTGCCGTCTACAAAGCGCTGGGTACAGTCGGAAAAACCCGTGCCGTGTAGACATAGCTTAAAGCTGTTTAGCCACAGCACTAAATAGAAGATGATTTGTAAAATGTTGTACATTCTCGCCCTGCTTATTCGTGACTAGCAGGAAGGTTTAGCTAGTAAGAAGGAAGGACACTAATGGGATGAGGGAAAAAGACATCAAAAAAAAAATCGCTCATTAAATTCTTATAAAAAGTTAGACACTTCTTCCCACTGTAGGTCACCTTTGTTGTTACAAGACTGAGCATATAACAAGCTGATCAGTTTATTCGATCCAGGCAGCAAACACAATATTTGTCTTTCGCTGAGATGTTCTTCCAAAATGTTGGCATGATGCCCGTGTGTACAGGATGAGGGTTGTTGGCATTGCAATCAGTATGTGTCTGAAATTCAATCAAGACACTTGCTAATGGTTTATGCAGTCCTCTGTATTTCCTAGCACTGTGTTAAAAAGGTTGCTCAGGACTAGAAAAATGTTGTGCTCTTTCCAGAAACAACAGAAGCCTAAGTTTCCCATCTGCACCCATGTAAACACAGAGCCATGTTATCATGCAGAACGTAATTCTGCTGCTAAATGGTGCTTCAGCTCATGCTGGGATTCCCTGCTCTGAGTGAGACAGAGAGAGCTGCTATAGAACGGACGTAGAATTGTTTATACAATTAACATTATGAGAAACATTATGGGCAGCATGTATCAAATTTGTTGTTTAAACGCCAAATTTCACGTGCATAATAATAGACTATAATAAGCCTGATTTATTAACCCGCTCTACAGCGGGTCATGAATCAGGCGCATTCTAGCACTTGTACGACACTTCTGGCTCAGGTAAACCCCTTTGAAAGTGGTATACCTGTTCCAGCAGTAATTCTCCTAGAAATGCCGTAGTAAAGCTATAAATTTATAGCTTCATACGGTTCTAGTGCGCCCCGCCTCCCACACACCCCCCAAGATCGGGTGCATTACAAAGTGCCACGGGCGCTATGTTATGCGCCTGACAATGGCGTGCGAGGCTTTTAAACATGTAGTGAACAGGGCTGCGCCTGATATCTGGTTGAAAAAACGACCGGTATCTGGCGCAGCTCCATTCATACATGCCACCCTATGAGAATAGCATCTTTTGTTTCGGTCCCTGGATATCTTTTTAATTTTTTTAGGGGAAACAATAGCAAAATCCGCCAAAACATGGCTTAAATTCCTTGTACTGGAATAAAGGGGTTTTGCCACGATCTCATTTCATACCTCCTGCCTCCAGCTCTTCAGCTCTGTGTGCTCAGAAGGAGGAGTGTGTTGTTTGAGTTGCATATCATGTAACCCAGCAGGATTACATCTCCAAGCCTTTCCTCTCTCCAGTGAAAGAAAGGTCTGTTTCTGTATAGAATTGTAAGTAGCTATAATGTAGCTCAGAGGTAACATTTTTGCTTTACAGCACAAGGGTCCTCGGTTCAAATCCCTGCAGGAACTTAACCTATGGATTTTTTTTCCTCTTTATCAATGCACACACCATATTGAGGTTTCTTTTTTTATTTGCATTGTTTGACTTTTTACAAACTAGTCCAAAGGACAGGAGTAGAATGACAGCACCCGGGGTTTGAATACTCAGTAGCTACCTGAGAGGAGAGGTGATGTCTGAGCATATGCGACCAGGACTGAGGAGCTCACAGCCCTGGTCATATCCCCTGGAGACGAGCTGTAAACAATGGATCACTAAAAGAGCAGCTAAGACAAAAACGGTGCAGAATTTTTAATAATGATGAATAGTGAACATGTTTATTATTTAATTTTCAAACTTCCCACGTCAATTTTACTTCGTGGCAAAACCCCTTTGAGACATAAATAAGTTTGGGCAACAGCGGGTTGAGAATCCTATCACTTTCACACAAGATGTAAAAACACTGTCAGATTTAGGGAACATTTATTATCTAAAGGGACAAAATGTATGAAATACAGAAAATGTGTGTGCACAGTCAATTTGTACATATGATTTAGTCACTGAAACAGCTGTGTTTTTTTCTGGCCTTTTCTGGGTGAACATATTTTTTACCTTGCTTGTGTGAATAATAAAATATTTCTTTGATAAGAATAGTTGAATTGTTTGTTCTTTGCTAGCCTGGTTCAGTTACTATGGAAATTCCTGTTTCTCTTTGGTCACTTACTCATAGCCGTTCTTGCATTCCTATAAATAAATTAAGATTTAAGGAAAGATGATGAGATGAAAGCTTCATCTGTCACTTGTCACAGCTGTCACCAGCATCTCTACTCACCGAGAGGTTACACCATTGACCATAATTAGCTCCGATTGTCAGCGTCTATGACGACCCTCATTAGAGAAAACATCAAAGATGATTTGTCGAATTATATTTGAACCATTACGCACCAGCTTTTCATTTTTTCATATGATAACTCATTCATCATCTGCAATGATATTCTATGACAACAGTGAACAATGGAAATGTGGAATCGACTTAAATTTTGCAGGGTGATGTAGAAAAATGAGAGATCAGTACATGATTACTGCCTCTGGGCAAACGTGCTCCTGACTAGGCTTGTAGTCTTTTTTTGTTTTGTGCTTGACAGGAGTACTCTCCCCAATTCAATCCATCTACCAACAACCCAATCTCATTAATAGAGACAACACACAGTAGTGGATGAAATTGGCCAGAACAGCCATTTTATTAAATGTAACCAAATACAACCAAACATATAGCAATCATTCTAAGAAGCATCAAAAAGGGAGTCCTTGAAGCCCAATATATCTTTACCAAATCTGAGCACTCCCAATTTACTTCCAGCCAATAAACTAATGTCTTGGAGGCATCCATAAGTGTATCACAGATGTTCACACTCTAGGCAAAGGGCTTTAGTCCATTAACCATTTCCCATATCCACCACCTTAAGCATTTAGGCCACTAACATCCCTCCTGGAGAGTCCAGCCGCCACCAGGGAGTCCTCCGCATAACAAAACCAGTTTTCTTTTCCTCCTATAAACTACCCAAATATTTAAATGTTCCCTTGCCTCCTCACTTATTACACAAAATGGCAGTAAGCCGTTCTCCACACCCCTTATTTAAACAGTGCCCCCTCTAATTCCATCCCTTAACCCCCAATCAGACTGTTCCCTACTCCTTCGCTAATGATTGACTATCTCCAGGCAGTGCTTTAGTCTGGACGTGACCTTAAAACCCAGCTTGACCTACCATCTAAGCTCTCAAAGTGCAGGACTTCCTGGTATTCAAAGCTATTAATATATTTAATTTTACGTTCATAAAATTGGAAAATCTCTTTAAGTGGAACTCCCTGTTGTTCATAGTCTTATGAAAATGTTTTAATTCTATGATTTCAGCCATTAGTAAGTGCAGCAGGTATGTGGCATGAAGTTCATATCATTGTGCAAAGGAGGTGTGTAACAATTGGACATGCAGACATTGTAAATGCATCTAGGGTCTAGGTGTATGAGTAAGGTTTCCACTTAGCTGGTAAACAACTGGCTCAGCCAGTATTTCTACCAGGAGGCTGGTGCCGGTGTTAAATTTTTACCGACATTGTTCCTCCACACTTATACGTCTAAGAGAGACAGCAATCTATTGCACTGTACATATATATGCTGTGAGATAAAATGCTTCCATATTGCCGTCAGCCACTCAACACATACAAGGTGTCAAATCACTGTCTGCAGTATCAGAGCTGTAGAAGAGGCATGGAACGCCAATCGGCTTCCACAGGCTAAGCTCTGGTGATGTAATTGTCTATGTATGGACAGTCCATATGTGGTAGCTAACCATATTGGACAGTTACATCATCTGATCTTCCCTGGGGAAACCAATGAGCATTGCTCTCAAGGAAACTAGAACAACACTGGAGCCTGGAAAGGTGAGTAATCACAAGACCCTAGGTATATAATATTAACTTTTCCACTGTTGTTCACCAAGGATCCTAGCATTAGTCTCTTCACTACCCTACACCACTATGGATCCTTATATTAACCCCTTCACTGCCCTAGACCACCAAGAATGTCTACATTAACCCCGGTACTGCCCTAGACCACAAGATATGCTGCAGTAAACCTTTGACTGCTCTCCACCAGGGATCTGTACATTAACCCCTTTACTGCTCTAGACCACCAGGTATGCAGCATTAACTGTTCCACTGCTCTCCATCAGGAATCCATAATTATACACCCCCCCCCCACCCACACCCACACACTGCCCTTGCACTGCTCTCAACCTAGGTCCATACATTAACTCTATCACCTTAGACCGCCAGGTATGCAGCATTAACCCTTTCACTGCTCTCCGCCAGGGAATCATATTTCAACACCCACACTGCCCTAGACCATCAAATATCCTTACGTCTCTTTAAACTTTGTTTAGACTGTTTCACTGCAGTATATGCTTTATTTGCCAAACAGAAAAGTGGTGGCTACTACATGTCACGTACATAAAGTGTATAACACTGTAAAACAGACCAAACATAGTCTAAAAGAAAATATGTCTGCTCTCTCTGTTCTAACAAAGTTCTTAAAACATTTGTCATAAACCCTTAATAATGTCCAGTCTGCTGTGAAGATCCATATCTCAAATCACACCCCTAAGCCACGTGCCCTTCCTACGTATGTGAACCTAGCTGGTATTTTTGGGTAGGAACGGTGGCAACCTTATGTGTGAGGGGATTTATCTGGCATTTGGGAGGCCCTGTTCTTTGGAGTCCTTTTTCCACCACTAATTTTTAATTGCCTAAATAAAAGCTGCTGCTGTACTAAAATAGAAAAAAAAAATCATCTTGTCACTCACCCCCTTACCAGTGATGGTGCTGACAATCAGTGACCACACCAGGCACAAGGCAACGGCCAGCAGCTGTATGCCAACAGAAGAACAGAGCCTTTGCTTTATGCAAAACAGTCAGTGAGGTCTGAATGGCAAGTAAACCCTCACACCGACCAATTTATTGGTGGCTCTCCTCAAGGAGAGATCTTTCCCCTTTCGAAGCCACTCTTGCCTCTCACCCAGCCAACCAGTAAGTTCTAAAATGCACTGATGAGGGGCAAATACCCCGAAACAGCTGTCTGTAGTTGAACTTAACTGGTTTGGCTCAAATTCCTTTCACATTGCTAGGCTCCTGCGAGCTGAGGATAACTGCATCCAATAGAGTGCGCTGTGGAGCTCCTCAGCTCTTTTCCCATAAGTCTTTGCCTTATGCAAAACAGACAGTGAGGTCTGAATGGCAAGTAAACCCTCACACCGACCAATTTATTGGTTCCTCTCCTCAAGGAGAGACCTTTCCCCTTTCAGAACAGAAGAACAGGGAAGATCGTCGGCAGCGTCATAACAGGAACGGCGTTTAGTACAGCAGCAGCTTGAATTTATTTAAAAAACAAACAAACTATAGAACACCTAAAAAGACACTGCTCGAAATGCACTGCCCCTTTTACTCCCTCTGCCCAGCTATGTGACTAGCCCTGTTATAGATGTTATATAATGACCAAGGAGCTTCATGTGTCTCAGAAGGGGTGCCCCTAACTGCAACCTTCACAAAACTTCTCATCCTTTATTTTCTACCAAACAGTGAGAGAAGTCCATTTCTTGCTGTGCTCCTGATATATGTAGAATGAAATCTCATCAGGGATGTAGGGATTTCTGTCTGTTTCAATGGAAGAATCACTAACCAGACTCCATGGTTACAGATTCCCTTTGCGGCTCCTGATAATAAGGATTTGACACACGTCTCCTTGCCCTGTCTAGGGAAAAAGAAAGATGTGTTGGGAACAGAGAATGAGACACTGATAATTCCCAGGTTTTAAATGTTATCGCTTGTAACCCAGGGTGCCAGGTGCTGGGAATACTCAGCGCCGTTACAGGAGAAAATCTTGTTACTCTACAGGAGCTATTTAAAAATGCTAAAGTTGTGATCAGCAGCGAGATGTGGAGCTCCTAAATCATAATTGCACTGGCAGTATTGTGTAAATGCAAAGGGGACAGGCTGCATTACCTTCTAACAGGACCATAGGATGTTACCCTATTAACCATTCATCAAGATGGAGGAGAATGGTCATGGTAACACCTTATTCGTTTTATACTTTGGTTCCTTGTAGTAACATGACTACACCATGTTTCCTAGGATTACCCTTTCAGCCCTCGATTACACACTTCTGGAGGGGTAAATTAAAGTTGTTAGGACCCAATGCAAAATCTGACTTTGAGTCTTTCACTTTGGCTGTTGGTCACCCTCGGGCTCTAGGGTCAGTATAAAATTGCGGTCTCTTCAAAGTGATTGTCTCACAAAGACCACCCCTGTTCTGTTTGGACATATTGACATTGTAGAAGGGGACTCTTTGGACACTTTTCTATGATATTCACACTGTCACACTGGGGTGCCTAAGGCCCACAGGTGAGGCCAATTCTTGGGACCCACCAGTGGAGTTTATTCTTGGGGTCCACCCTACATCTGCTGTACATGACTCTGTCTCCTGCTTTCTGCCTTTCTCTTTATGCTTTTTTCCATGAAAAGCAGACACAGGCCTGCCACACCTAAGAAGCCAACAAATCCAGGGGCCCACATGGGTTTCCCCTGCTTTCCTGTGGGCCAGATCAAGCCCGGATGTCCATATGTTGTATTGGCAAATATAGACTTCATAGAAGGGGCCTGCCGCTTGGGACAACTTTTTATATGCCAGAGTAAAGAGCTGCTATCAAATATTTCTCACTCAGGAAGGCTGAAGCCTTTTTGTGTATTACATGTTCACAATGAACTACCGAATTTTCCCCACAGGGCAACTGTATAGCTAACAGTAACTTTGCCTGGCAAAATCAGCCATGTGTCACGTAAAATCTAAAAAGAGGTTGTGAATGCAACTTCTATGTTTCTTTATAGGAAAAAACCAAATGTGACCTTGCGGTAACTGCAAAAAATTCAACTATATTGTTAAATAACGCCACCATACCCTGGCAAATACCACAGGATACGTTTTCTCCTGGTAAAAAAACAGTGCCTTGAGCAATTGACTTGTTCACCTTGCCCTCAAACTGGGTTATGTTAAAGGGGTTTTCTCACCATGCAGTTTTACAGTGTCACAGCCAGATTCAGGCTCACACATCCTGGTCAGGCTGTGGGCGGGTCTATAGCAGTGATTGACATATCAGTTCTGCTATTCCAAGCTGAGCCAGTTACGCTGAAATGAGTACAGTGGAATAGTGCAGGAGATGTAAAATCTGTAATGCACAAAGCTACAGAGCTCTAAGGAGTGAAAATGTTTCCTTATCTTAATCAAGCAAAGCTCCATTCCTGGAGATTAAACACAGCAGTAACTAACAATGATTTGGACAGCAACTTTCAACCAGAGGTGTAACTTAATGCTTCGGGGCCACAGTGCAAAGTCTATAAAAGGGCCCCAACCTACCATTTGCCATTTATAATACTGGTATCTTCTTATGCAGTAGAGGGGCTTTTGGACCCCCGAAGGCTCCTGGGCCCGGTAGCGACTGCTACCCCTGCACTCCCTATAGCTACGCCCCTGCTTTCAACCAATTAGATAAGAGAGAGAGAGAGTAGAGAGAGAGATGATCGATAGCCAAGCAGTGATTGGCATATCAGCTCTGATATTCTCAACTGAGCCTATTACAGTGAAATGAGTGCAGGAGATGTCAAATCTGTAATGCACAAGGCTACAGAGCTCTCAGGAGTGAAAACTTGTCCTAATAATAAACTTTGTTTATAGGGATTAAACACAGCAGGGAGTGACCCACGATGATTTGGACAGCAGCTTTCAACCAACTAGATAAAAGAGAGGAGAGAAATATGGTCGGTAACCAAGAGCAACTTATGTGCACTCAGAAAAGATAAAATCTCTTTTTATCTCCTCAAAAAAGCAAAATAAAAAAGGAATGCATTTGAAAATAGTCTTCATTTACCTTTCCTTACATGTTGAAAGGTAATCATTATAGTGAGAAAACCACTGTAAGCCATTGTAGGACTCTTTGTTCCACTACAAAACTTGGAAAGGAGGGACTAATGGGCATGCAAACTTTCTTTTTTCCCACCAGGAATGCCACAATGGAGAGAAAGAGGGGGGAGGCGGGGTTTGGCATCCTATCTCCTCTGTTTAGGTTGTTGGTTTTCTTGTTTTTTTTTTTTTTTAAAAAAGGCCCACAGTCACTTCCACCTGTCTTCTACGGGTGCAGTCATCTCTTCATTGGGGGTCATAAACATTTTTTAGGGGGAACAGTTAGAGTCATAATAAATTTCAAGGTGCATGGTATGGTGCAAGATAAAAATTAAGTAATGAGTGGGGGCACCAGATGCCTGTATGGAGCCTTAAATTTCCTAAGGCATCCCTGCCTCTATATACACCCATGTATAGAGTAACCTAGATAAATGTATTATCCCAGGACACTATTACACATTAAAACACCTCAGGCAGGATTGTATTCTGTTTGGAATGACTTTCTGGTGTTTCTGTGCTAAAAAAAAAATTATGTTAAAATAAAACCAGGCCATCACTTGGCCATGAAGAGGAGGTAAACCGAGACGTTATGTTCTTGTTTTGTGTATTCAGTCTTGAAAAATATCTTTTGATCTTTCAGGAATTAAAGATGACCTACTTTGGGTGTGCAGCATGTTCCTTCCCTGCAGAGTTTGCGTTGTAAAATTATTCATTAGCCATTTTGAGATTTTGGCAGCTTTGTGAGAGATCCCATCTCTTGTCTGTCATTGTGCTCATTTACAGATAAGGTAGATGCAGAGTGAAGCTTAACCCCTAAGAGTAGACAGTAGACCGAATATCGGCTTCTGAGTATTCCATATTTTTAGACAATATATCGATGGATTGCAGTCCAGGTCAAATTACATGTAGATATCAAGATGTCTTGGAAGCTGTATATTAAAACAGCTGGGGAGCTACATTGTAATGCAATTATTAGTTTTGGGCACAATCTGGGCGTGCATCAGGTGTATTTGGGTCCTTGGTAATATAATCACAGTTGGCAATACAAGACCGTTCCCAAAAGAAACAGGAATCTTCTTCTGCTGGTCGGGGCATTAGTAGTACAGACTTCGGTTAATGGAACCCTCATAAGGCAGTATGTTGCCAACGTTGTATGGGGAAGGTTTCATTTGGCTACTGATTTATTTTTTTAAGTTGTTCAATCTTTCTTCTATTTTGTGTTGGCTGAATTATATGAACACATTTTGTTTGCTTTTGGGAAAAGAAAGTTGTGGATACAGTTGTTATGTTACAGACAGCCTGTAAGGAGCTGCCATGATATAAACACATGTTTACGAATGGCTCTCCCTCTTCAGCTAAGGTTAAATGTCAATTAATGATCAACTTTGTTGTGGATGTGCTTCGACCGCCCAAATTGATGAAAATGTAATGAAAATTCATCAAGCCATTCTGGAAGATAGCCTGAACTCAAGGAGTTTACTGGGATTTCATGGAGTTCCTGATGGCAAAGAACCAGGCTCCTGTAGAACCAAGATTCATCTCTGGTTATGACTTTGGAAACAAATCAGGGTTGGTTTCCAATTCTTCCTTTAAAGCACAGCATGCAGCCAGGCGGTTGTCCCTCTGGTCACGAGTGAGCAGACAAGGCATGACATTTGTTTCTATATGCCTATTCCAAAAAGACCTAAGGCTATGTTCACACGGCTTAAAATGGGACGTATCTCGCCCCATATTTCATGCCGTACTGCACGAAATACGGGATGAGATATGTCCCAGCCATTATGGTAATCCACAGTTCTCATAGTGAACTATGGATTACGTCTCCTCTCCCTGCTCGCACAATACGGTGAGCGGGGAGAGAAGTGACATGTAAATTATTCACGGCATATACGCGCCAAGAATAATGCATGTCTATGGGGCCGGTGGGCTGCCGACCCCCTCACCCGGCTCCCGCCCCCGTACACACGGTGTAGTGGCAGGCCGAAATATGTTCCCGCAATTACACCGTGTGAACATAAAAATGATGGTGTGGTGTAATCATAACACCTTAAACTCTGCTTATCAGGCAAACTTAAACCCCTAGTAAACCATCAAAGGCTAATTTTTGAAAATTAAAACTTAATAACTTTTAATTCATATGTTTAAAAAGAGCAAAACATACAGGACTCAAAGAAATGGTAATAAGGAATAAGTGAACTACTGCAGTTAGTTCACTAATAATAAAAAAGAAGACAGCTCGGAAGCTTAAATATTTTGTCCTACCTCCCCTACATGTTTCACCACTGAACATGGCGTCATCAGGAGTATAGAGGTATTGGTGAACTAACTACTGTAGTTCAGTTCTTCCCTATTACTAATTGCAGCATTTTGACACCAGTGCTACATATGTCCAAGTGACAGTTTTTCAATCCCCATTTGGGCTAAAGATTTTTTCACTGTGGTTTTAATATTTGCAAATTGAGAGATTAGAGAATCGGTTACTTTTAATTATTCTTTTGGTTCTGTATTTTTTGCTCTTTTAAGTTTATGAATTAAAAGTTATCAAGTTTTACTTTTCAGAAAATAGTTTGTTTGTTTTTTTAATCAACAAATCAACTTTATTTAGAGAAATTGTCATGTATATATGCAGAAAAAAAGGAAATGGTACAAATCATACATCCGCATGTCAACATACAATACTAAATTGGCAAATATAAATAATGTTACAGTGACAATGGTATGTCCCTTATACATTTGTCAAGAATGTAATGAGATGTACATCAATGAAGTACAATACCCTGATAACAATACAGGAGGAATCCTACAAATACAAACATGCAGGAGCTAATAGTCAGCCATCAACTAAGAACAGTAAATAATGAATAACAACATTGTTGGTGCTTCTGTGAAATAAACAACAATGGAGAAGCCTGTATGAGTAAACAGATAATCATTGAATTGGCTCCGAGCATAAGGAGTCAAATTTTGGGGGACCACAGCTTGTGTAAAGGGCCATTGAGAATTCCTCACAGAAGCTGTCAAGTGTTTAACATTACTAAACCCCTAAACTGCGGTAGGGGTTGGAGGGGGGCCTCCGTATGACAGGGCTGGCAAACCATGCAACGTGTCAGAAGCATTCATCCATCCACCTCAGATCTTGTCAAACTTGCTCAGGCAATTTCTGTGGCGAAACAGCCATTTCCTGTGTGGTAGGGCGCTGTTAACTAGTCCCTTCCATTCCACAATCGAGGGAGGTCTAGAGGCCAACCAGGATTTAGCAATAGCTTTACTAGCAAAGAAAAGCACTTCTATCGCAAAAGAGTGCTGGTATCGCGAGTCTAGACCTTCGGGTTCTGGTCTGAATAGGCAGACCGTAGGAGTGAGCGGAACCGGGCACCCCATTACATCATTTAGAAATCTGACAACCTGAGCCCAGAATCCCATCACTTTGGGACATGACCAACGGAGGTGGAAAAAGATGCCAGAAGTCAGGCGACACTTCGAGCATTCTTCTGCATACCCATTTCGAAATTTGCTAAGTCTAGAGGTGGAATAATATGACCTGTGGAGGATATAAAGTTGCGTCAATCTGTCATTGTAGTTTGAGGACACATGCCTAGGTGAAGAGAAACATAATTCCCAGGACTCGTCTGTCAGAGGATCTCAAAAATTAGTTTTTAAAGGGGTCTCACTACATTGATTCGTCCTGTTTTCTTAGTTTCATTTTGAATGCAGGGTGTGTTTACTGGCTTCTACTAGACTGCAATAGAAGCCAGGTCTGTAGCTATAGCGACCAGTGCTGGCAGCCTATCAGGAGAGATCAAACAGGTCTGTAGCTATATCAACCTGAGGAGCTGATGCAGCCCATACAAGAGGGGATATCTAGGAATAGGTAGGACACTGTTAATGGATACATATTGCAAAGTGACTTGTTTTTGCAAGATCTTTAACATAAAAAGCAATCCTTGTAGTGAGACAATCCCTTTAATGGTTTAATAAGAGCTTAAGTTTGCCTATGGCCAAAAGAGTTTCAAATGACATCTGTTTCAACTCATTTCATGATCAATTCTTCCATTACTATTGGCTGACCAGATCTTCATGAATTCTCAGTCAACTTTACGAGTTCAGCAATAGTCCGACCGTGATCTTCCAGAATGGTTTGATGCATTTTTGTTACATTTTCATTAGTTCAGGAGGTTAAAGAATGTCCAGGATGAGGTTAATCATGAATTAATATTTAACCTTGTTTGAAAAGGAAGAACCATCATAAGCTTGTGTTTTAGTCATGACAGCTTTCTTGTAGGCTGTCTGTAGCATAACGACCATTCCCACTTTCTTTTTTACAAAACGGAAAAAAAACTTTAACAGCTAGACATTGTTTGCACGAATCAACCATAAAAAAGGAAAAAAATCAATAATTTGTAAAAAAAAAAAAAAAAAAAAATCAGTGGAGCCAATTGCAACCTTCCCCAACAATGTCGGCTGGTAAACAGCCTCAGAAGGGTTCACCGAGCTACAGAAGCCTGAACTTCTTCTATGCAGCCAACTAGAAGAAATTCATGTTTTCTTTGGGTACCCTATCACATGTACTCCACCCTCAATTTTGCAAGAATATAAATGTTTACCAAGATTTCCATGCCCCCTCAAATTAAGTGTGTATTGGCATCTATCCAGGCTTACTAGCTGGTCATAACTATCAAGGTAGTAGACATAGCAATTGGCATCGGTAACCTACAGCTAAAGGGCCAACTGAATCCAAAGATATAGCAATACTTAACTGCCCCTCCCCTCAATTATAGTAAATCTTCAAAACTTTTAGATGTGTCACCAACAAGCTTGGTGGTTGTTTTTAATAACAAGAAGAAATGTGAATGCAGCTCTGGAGGCCTCTTTATGTTGGTTCTATCTATATATAAACTGTGAACTGTTTCATATGAGACAAAAGTGGAAATTTATAGCACAAATGCATAATGCTATGTTTGGAGGTAAAGGAACACTGCACACCAACACCAAAACCTTCTCCCAACTGTGAAGCATGGCAGATGGAGCATCATGGTTTAGGATTGTTTTGTTGCCTCAGAGCCAGAACCTTGTGATCACTGAGGGAACAATGAATTTAATGAGTATATATCAAAATTTATATCAAAACATTTTACATAAGAATATAAGGGCAGCAGTCCATAACATCAAACGCAACAAGACAATGACCCAAAGTACACAAGTAAATTAACTAAAATATCGTTGAAAAAAATTTATATTTGTCAAGACTTCAACCCTATCAAGGAATCTTGGAAATATTGATGAACCTAAACACATTTGTAGGGAGGAATAGTCCAAAAGTCATCTTCAACAATGTGCAAATCCCATTAGCAGTTACAGGAAATATTTGGCTAAGGTGACTACTGCTAAAGGCCGATCTACATTTTCAAGGGTTCCCATCATTTTTCTCCCTGTACTTTGGATGTTTACCCAATGTGAAGATCAATGTTTGTTCATAAAACATCTAGATCATCACAGTTTTGTTTGGTTGGCCATTTTCCTATGGCTTGCCAAAGGTTGTCCGCCATGGAAGGTATGGATTTAAATTAGCCCAGATATGTCAAACATTGAAACACATGTAGACCGGAAGAATGACACTTGCAAACCACAGACAATTAACAAGGAGAATGACCGTGTATGGAAAACAGGGGTAGAATTTTACAGATAGAGTGCGTGGGAAGGAGCCTGTACTTATCTTCAGCAGCTACAGGAGTGTGTCAACCTGTGAGCTCTCAATCACTGTCTATTAGCTTTACCTTGGTTCTATCTGTCACACTAAGCCATTGTTTTTACATAACAGCCCCTCTTGCTGAGATGTGCACAGACAAAGAAGTTGTTTTTTTTAAAGACAAATAATTATTATCAATGGGCTCTGGATACAACCCCGAGTGTAGTGTAAAGCTGAGTTATGGTCCAATAAGGATCTCATTATACCTTCATTTTTTTATTGTGATCATGTTCAAAGACAGCTCAGTGTAATTCAATTCTCATGTCATTTGCTTTACCCTCTCTCATCAGCTGTTCTTCCAATTGTACAAGATAGTAAAAATATACAGTTTCTATCTAGTCTGATTAAGGTTGGATTAACTGCTTCAAATGGGCCATGTGGGTATATGAGCCATGGTCATTCAAGTTGATGCAATGTTCAAACATATCATGATCCTTTTTAGTTGATGGTAAAGGGTGTCATGTATTGATATTTTATGTGATAGAGAGTAGAATCTGCTGGGTTTTGGGGTGCCTTAATAATTGATTAAGAAAAGCTGGATCTTTAAAGGGTTTATTACAAGGGATGAGATAGATAGATAGATAGATAGATAGATAGATAGATAGATAGATAGATAGATAGATAGGAAATCTAACTAAGGGACAGGGGTACAAAGAAAGGGAACAGGTGATAGGAGAGGGTAGTGGGGGAGACTAACTGACCTTGTGTGCAATCTTATATACCAGTCACACACACATGGCCCATACATTGCTCACTCCTGGAACACATCCAAGACTTCTCTTAACCAATCAGCACAGTTCTTGTACAACCGACAGAAAAGCGTTATGGAGGTCAATACCTCCAGTAGGTATCATTCTTGTTCTAAAGGTCAAGAGTCTTGCAGGACAGGTTACAGTTGTATTCAGTTAGCCCTAGGCCTGGTTGAATCACCAGTCACATGTCAACATATGTGCCCCTTAGGGGGTAAATCATCCAGCTGTCCTTCCACCCAGGAGATAATAGTATTGTCTCTTAGGCTATGTTCACATGGCATAATTGCGGGGCATACAGTATGCCCCGCAATGACGGCCGGTGTTCGGGTGTCGCGCTGATCATTATAGACTGTCATTACTCATGTCACTTAGAATGCGTAATCCTCTATGCGTAATCTTCTGAGAACTATGGATTACCGTAATTTCGGCGCGCATCTCGCTTGTATTAGAGCACAAATACGACAAAAAAATGCACGCCGAAATTTGCCCGTGTGAACATACACTTAGACCTGATGTCTCTTGGATCCTCAAATAGCCTTCAACAGCACGGTCTACAACATGTGTCTTTCAGGGTGGGTTACAGATATTTATCGTCCAATTGTCATGAAGGCCACAACTTGATGTCATGAGTCTGTAATGTTGCGCTTACATACATAGAGCAACACAAATTATTTGTGAAGTGTAAAAAAATATGTGCACGCCAGGCAGCTCAGAGATAAAGTTGTGGCAAAGTGTATTGCCGGATAAGGCTTAAAAAAAGCCATATTTCTGAACATCTCACGGAGCCCTGTTTAGTATATCATCTGTAAATAGAAGAAGTATGAAACAATTGCTAACCTACCAAGGATGGCCGTCGACCTAAACTGACAGCCCAGACAAGTACAGGATTAATTAGAGAAACAGCGTAGAGGCCCCTGTTCAGTCTGGAGGAGCTGCTGAGATCTACAGCTCAGGTGGGAGAATGTGTCTACAGGACAACTATTAGGGTATGTTCACACAGCTTATTTTGAGGCGCATTTCGCCACATATTGTGAGTGTACTGTGCTATAATATGAGCAAAATGAGCCCCGATCATTAAGGTAATCCAGAGTTCTCATAGAGAACTATGGATTACACCTCCTCTCCCTGCTCGTACAACATGATCGTATTGTATGTGCAGGGAGATAATCGACATGTCATTTATTTGTGGTGCTTTCGCTTGTCTATGGGGCCCGTGGGTTGCCACTCCCGTGTCGTGGGAGTATGCGCCGATCAGCGTGACTCCCGAAGACCCAGTGTAATTGCGGGGCGTACAGTACATCTCACAATTAAGCCATGTGAACATACCCTTAGTTGTATGCTCCACAAATCTGGCCTTTATTGAAGAGTTGAAAGAAGAAAGCCATTTTTGAAAGCACACCAATACGTTATCTTTGCAGTTTGCAAAAAGCTATGTAGGGGACACAGCAAGCATGTGCAAGAATGTTTTCTTGACAGATGAGACCAAAATTGAACTTTTAGTCCTGAATGCCAAACGCTATGTGTGGAGGAAAGCCAACACTGCTCATCACCCTGAACACACCATCCGTGAAGTATGGAGGGGGCAGCATCATGCTGGGAGGAGGCTTTGCTTCAGCAGGGACTGGGAAGCTGGTCAGAATTGATGGGAAGATGGATGGAGCTAAATACAGAGGAATCCTGAAGGAAAATCTGCAAAAGACTTGAGACTGAGGTGTAGGTTCATCTTCAAGCAGGACAAAAACCCTAAAGATACAGCCACAGCTAAAATGGAATTGCTTAAATCAAAGCATATTCATGTGTTATAATGGCCCAGTAACAGTTCAGACCTAAATCTGTCGGATGACTTGAAAATTGCCATTCACAAACATTTCAGCTAATCTGACTGAGCTAGAGCTATTTTGCAAAGAAGAATGGGCAAAAATTCCAGCCTCTAGATGTGCAAAGCTGGTAGAGACATGCCCCAACAGACTGCAGCTGTCATTGCAGTTAAAGGTGGTTGTACAAAGTATTGACTCAAGGGTGAGCTACATATTCACATCACACTTTTCAGTTTTTCAATTTGCAAAAATTTTGAAAAGCACATATCATTTTCTTTACACCACACAAACATTTGCTACTTTGTGTGGCACTATCATATATATTATATATAATATATTATATATATATAATATATATATATATATTATATATATTTATATATATATATATATCGGGAAAAACTGCAGCACTCCAATATGTGGTGAAAAAAATCAACCGGTGTTTATTCCAGCATGTCCAAAGAGCTCTGTGGACATGCTGGAATAAACACCGTTTGATTTTTTTCACCGCTTACTGGAGAGCTGCAGTTTTTCCCGTTATATATATGAGGACTTGTGACGTAAGTCAAATATTGCAGGCACCCACATATCTATTTTTCCTAGAGTGCTGCTATTTTTCCATTTTATATATATATATATATATATATTATATATATATATATTATATATATATATATATATTATATATATATAAAATAATATATATAATTATATATATATTACTACACAACACAACCACATACCATACATACAAACTAATGCGGGTGAGTTAAAAATTATCTGGACTCTAGTTATATAAAAATTTCTGTCGGCTGAACTAAGTCTTTATTTCTCCAGTCACAGCTGTGCAGGTTTGAATGTTCATTTGTACAAGAAAGAATGGCTACCCTATTTGTGATTTGCACAAAAAAGAGCAGTGTGCAGTGATTTCTTTTATGAGGTCACGTGTGTCTGGTGCACAGTTTGAAAAAAAGTATTTTGTTGGTAACAAATGTGTATGAACAAGCCCAGAAGTGTAAGAAAGGTTGCACAAGTATTAGTAATGAAGAAGGAGAGGACTGCTTTACAAGGTTGTTGTGTTGTTGCATTACAATACACATCTACCGACCACCTCTCATACTGTTAACACTCTCCAAAAACGTCATTTTGAAGTTTGGTCCACTTAAAGAAGCCATAGGAGGACGAAGATTCGACTTCATGGAGAAAATGTTCATGCAGAGTTAGATGCTGTATTGCTCAAAATCCACTGCAATTTTTTGGGCCGTATTCACAGCTCAGTTGCTGGACCAGACTGAACCCAGTAGCAGTCAGCTCTAGCCTATATGCTACATGGGAAAAATTAATAGGTGCAGCTAATTGCTGAGCCGCAGCTCACACACCCCACTACTAGGGGAACAATTAGATGATAAAAAACTGCACATTTTTTTAATACCCTTTTGCATCATATTTCAGAAAAGCCCCGTATAAAGCATTGGGGGGGATTGCACAAATCAAAAATACAATAAAACAACCCCTCAAACTCTCAAATGCATGGGGGGTTGGGTTTCTGGCTACAAATTTCAACAAAAAAGGTGATACAGAAGGGGTCCATAATACAGATACGTGTGGTGCAACACGGCTTACAAACCTATTAGTAAAAACCCCCTTTTAGATTGGAGGGGTGCCCGATTTTTTGGTTTCCCCACAAAACACAGGCACCCCCCGCTCCCGCTTTTTGGGGATATAAAAAATAGAATCTGGAAAAATTTTAAAATGGTTTTGGGGGGGGTACAGGGGCTCCTGTATGCAAGCTCGCATGCAACAGCAACGGTCCTCATGTCTTGTAAGTCTCTACACTAACAATTTACAGAAAAAAAACATACAAAAAATGGGACATTACTTGCTCAAAAACCACTGCCATAGTTTGGGCCATATTCACAGCTCAAAGGGGGGACTAACTGAATCCAGTTAGCAGGCAGCTCTGCCTATAGTTCCTGGAAAAATTAACAGGTGCAGCTAATTTTAGCAGCAGCTCACACACCCCCATTACTAGGGGAACAATTAGATAATAAAAAAACTGCTCATTAATTTAATACCTGTTCACACCAGCATGCAGGAAAGCCACAGTATAATGCATGGGGTTAGATGTTGACAACCCGGGCATATAAAGTTAATGGGTGGTCGTCATCTTGTTAGTAAAGGAATACAAAAGCTTTTTACTGTTGTCTCAACATTCCCCATATCTCAGATAGTGAATCTATAGTGCTCACATATGAAAATACTCACATAAAACGTTTCTACTTCTGCCCTGAAAAGACGTAGCAACTGTAGGAATAATTACGTGTGAACATGAAACGTCACATAAAGGGATTATTTTATTAAGACATTCCTGTTTTCAACTGATGCATGCCCAATGGTCAGATGGTAACCAAATTAAGGGCTTTAGAGATTCCTGACGGTCAGCTGTTTACACAGAGGTAGCTGACGGCAGAAATGTTATTTGTAAATGCTTTTACCTCCCCTTCTAGCGGGGCTACAAAAAGTGTCTCTTTGGAGGACCTGGCACATCTATACATTACATGAACAGGCCATTGATTTTAACAAGAGTTGTGTAATGTTTTGGATCTCCTGTGGTGGCGCTACAGGGAAATAAACTCTTTATAATGGCTTCTTCAGCAGATAACAACTGATTGCTAGGGGTTCCAGCAGTAGGATATTCATATATCGTATCATCAAATAACCAAAAAAGGATTGTCCACAATGAATAACCCTTTAAGCCCCCTTTGTAACCATTTTAAATGCACAAAAATGAGTTAGGAGCATGATTTTGTTGTGTATCAGAGGTGTACCGCATTTTAAGGCACCTCACTGTTATAGCACATCTTCAAAATTGCAATCAAATTTCTCTCAGATGAAAATTGCTCCAGGGATTCATTATTGTTAAAGGTTCTGTTAAACAATTATCTCATTTTTATTTTCTATTTTTTTGTTAACCCCTTAAGCACCAGGCTTGAAAAGGCCTTTATGATCAGCTCGTTTTTTTAGTTTTTGCCTCACTGCATTTCCCTGTCATTTATTTTTCCTATGACGCAGTTGAATGAGGGATTTTGTTATGCAGGAGCAGTTTTGTTTTTTGGGGGAGTAGTTTGAGTTTACATATTTACTACTGCAGATTTTTTTTTTTTTTTTACATTTTTTGGCAGCGTGAACATAAAAAAAGCATTTTTCTGCATTTGTTTTTTTTTTTAATTATTTTTTACATCGTTCATATTTCACACTAAATAACCTGTTAGATTAATTTTACAGGTAATTATGGTCCTGTGGATATGTACTCTGCTCAGGCTATGTGTAAGGTTTTTTGTGTGTGTGTAGTTCATGCACAATAATTTTTTTATTAAATATGTTTTTTATTTTTATAATTTATTTAATTTTTTCTACGCTGTTTTTTTTTTTTTTTATCCCTTTAAGGGATTACTATTGTACTTTTTTAGACTTAGTAATGTATTAGCATACTCCTGTGTCAGTATAACACAGACTGCAGTCAGGGCAGTGCACAATGTGCCCTGACCACAGTCCTACTATACAGGCAGCCAGGGTTGACTGTATAGATAATCCCTGGACTCCCAATGGAGCAGGGGAATCCCCTTTGATTATGCCTTGGTCACGGACCTCAGCAACGAAGGGCTAAACACCGAGTATCCAAGGCTTCCTCCGGTCTCTGGTGTTAACAGAAACTGCTGTAGGAACAGAGGTGTTAACCAGAGCTCTGACTTTTGGCATCGCTGCAGGCAGAAAACATGCACTGCCTGATGTAAAAAGTCAGAGGATGGTCATTAATAGGTTAAAAACCTTATTACCTACAATACAAATTACAAACCCCTCTTTACAGGTTTAGTACTAGTGCTGACCAAGGTGCTGAAACTGGGGCTACATGAGTATTTCTGGCTGTGGGGAGTTACAGTAAATTGAGAGAACCATGTCCTATGGCATATTGAAGTTGAACAAGATCCCCTCCCTTGGCCACAGGTCAGTATTCCAACATGATAACAACCCCAAACACATCTCTAAGATGACCACTGCCTCGCTAAAGAAAATAAGGGTAAGGGTACTGGACTGGCCAAGCATGTCTCCAGACCTAAACTTTATTGAGTATCTGTGAGGCATCCTCAGACAGAAGGTTAAGGAGCGCAAGGTCTCTAACATCCACCAGGTACGTGATGTTTTCACAGAGGAGTGGAAGAAGATTCCACTCTATGCCCAAGAGAGTTAAAGGGGTTGTCTTATCTCAAAGTTTCATAGGATGCATGAACGAAATAATGCTGCTTGCTCTGTCACTTCCTGGTCAAGTTGTCTGTAATTAACATATGAGCTCTGTGTATTGAGACTTCTACTAATTAGATTAACTCAGAAGCTTCCCTGGTCCTGACAGCATGAGATTTAAGTAAAAAGCAGTAATTACTTTCTTTTGTCTGAAAGATCAGATAACAAACAACTTCTCACTGACAGAAGTTCTGTGCTGACCATGACCTGTGTGATGTCACTCCCTGCTATCACATAGAACAAACAGCAGGGAGAGAGAAGTACACATGTCGGTCACTCGGGGAACCAGAGAGAGCCAGGAAGGTGATAAAATCACTTGTAGCTCCTTAACAGAAAAAAAAAAGAACAACGCAATATATTTGGAAAACATCTTCATTTAGTGTTCCCTACATTTTGAAAGCTGATCTTTGTAGTGAGACAACCCCTTTAAGGCAGTGCTGGAAAATAATGGTGGCCACACAAAATATTGACACTTTTGGCACAATTTGTCCATTTTCACTTAGGGGTGTACTCACCTTTGTTGCCAATGGTTTAGAAATTGATGGCTGTGTTGAGTTATTTTGAGGGCACATGAAATTTATACTTTTTATATAATCTGTACATTGATAACTTACATTGTACATAAGTGTCATAACTTCAGTATTGTCTCATGAAAAGATATCATAAAATATTTGCAAAAAATGTAAGGGGTGTACTCACTTTTGTGAGATACTGTATATACAATTTATGATACAAGTTTTCTGACTATCCAAAGTTTATTCTTTGCTGCTTATCCCAGATACAAAACTGCATTTGTTAATGACTCTAAAGATACATACAGTCCAATAAATTATTGTGTTACCCTACAGGGGATTCTACAGTTTTATTATGAGTCAAATGCACTGGAAGCGTGCCACTTTCAAGGTTTCTCTACCTACATTGTGCTCTGTTTGACTGTGATGTGATTTTAACAAGACTTGGGAACACACAGCCTGGGTTGAGCCTAATATATCTGCTGTAACATGTTAGGAACCCTGGGAAAAGTAATCTTCAGATAAGATTGATTCATTTCATATTGTACAAGACTTTCTTATCAGGTGTTTACTTGGACTGTAATACTTATACAGTTGGGGCATCCTTACATGGGTTCTTGTGTCTTCAGCTTTGCTCTAATCTCCATGAAAGACTTCTGTTGTGAGATAATGAAATGCACTAGCTTAGTCCCATTATATTCAATATATTAGACAGTAGGAAGCTGTTTTTAGGATGACCAACCCTGCAATCCACACTAATCAGACTGTTGACCGTTGCAGAACAGTGCATGTTCTGTACTGCTCCTTATATGTGTCAGGGTGAGGGGACCCCTTTCTCCGTTTTTCTAACATAGTACAAGACCCAAAGAAGTGCCTGTTCTCAAAATAGATAGTTATTTCCAGCATCCAGCAGCTGTTTCTGACTGATATATATATAGAATAGCATTTTCCATATTAGGTATCTACTTAATTTTCTTTAATCCTTATTTTTCATTATGTTGGGTGACATTTTGGGGCTTTCCACCCAGTTACCAGTTACCCAATGGTGTCAATATACAATGGTTGTCCCAAAACCAATTAATTTTGTAAGTTAAAGGACCATTGTATTTATGTTACTATTTGTAAAGCTACCAATCATGCAATGATGTTGCTGCTATTCCTTCCTTTGGAGGACACTTTGCATTTATATGTATAATGCCCTTAGGCATGAGCTTTGAGGTAATCCTATGGGTTTATAATTTTACCTTAGTTCATTCTGTGTAACTGTTTCACTGTTATGTTGCTAATATATGTATGTTTATGTATGTATGTTTTTATGTAAAGGACGGTGTTTGCGCCATGTGGTTACTCACCATGATGGTGGAGAAGTTCTGTCCCCAATATTTTTGTTGCTGGTTTGAAAAGTGGTGGGTTTAGATCAAGTCAAACTTTCCAGAATCCTTTAAGAGCAAGCTATTCTCCTCCTCTAAATTTCAGGTCTATACTGTAGCTTAACAAGTTCTGCTACCAAGCTGTGGTGAGCCTTTGTCTCTTAAATAGGTTTTGTGCCCTACATAAAAACATAACTGGGTATGTCATTTTGTACATGTTATGTGCACTAATCAATGTAAGGGTTTTAGGTGCATTTTCAGAGTGGTCCATATTAAGGGTCATATCTTAAATTCACAAGTTTGGGGCACCACCTATTGCAATCACACTAGTCAGGAATGATTAATGTATAATGTATTAATGTATAGTTAGCGGATATGTTTTAGTAGCAGCTAGTATTTATGTATCACAGCAAGCATGTGCATCACTGACTTTACATAGTGGTGTTTGTGGTGTGTGTTGGGGGGGGGGGGGGGGGGGGGGGGGGGGGGGGGGGGGGAAGAAGAAGTTTTAGTAAAAAAAAAGGAAGGATTAAGGCCCTAGACAATAAAGCTCTAAGTATGTTTGCACACTGATTTGGGGCAATCACCTGCATTATACAACAGACATGGCAGCCACCGCACAATCCAATTCGTCCAGCTGGTGAAAATTGTTCGTTTCGGCATGGACGGAAGCACGGAAAAAATGCAAACTGGGGACCTGACTGAACACAGTTTGCCTCAGATACTTGCACATTGGCACCAGGCAGCGAATGCCAATGTGCCAGCAGCAGCTGAAAAGATGAAGTCAATCATTCAGGTGGCCTAGTGAATGTGAAGCTGAGTGTGCACCATCCAAAGTCATTCACGGACAGTTGACATATTTCCCCATGCCAATGAGATCACAATGTTTCTGCCAGAGACTGACTGCTGGGTGAGAGATGTGTCAGATCAGAGCGTTGCAACACCCGAAGAAGCCTCCATTCACTGATACTTGTATTCACATTCTTAAATAGCGTATCCAGCGGGAAGGATTTCTATCATTTACAACAAGCAGGGCATCATTTTTCCAATAAAATATACCAGAAGTGAGAAAAGAATTCCACACGAGAAACGAACCCCCAGAATAGAATGTCTAATATTGTGCAAGGAAATGTAATACTTCACTACCCAAATAATTTTCATTTTCACTTCACGGTTAAAACACCACCCAGGGATATTAGTGAGCGGCTGATACCCATGTTTATAAACCCTCGCTATCATCCTGCCCACCCCCCCAACCTCGACATAGGCCCATTCGCGCACCCCTACTGTCACTAATTATCCGCCCTTGCCCCAATTCCATACTGTATAAACGCCAATACCCAAGTTGTAAGTAGTAACATTGCCTGTTCCACAACCACATAAAACCCATGGGGGTTTACCATCTCCCATACCAGAACTAAGCAGCGCACCCACCACAACAAGAAAGATCCCTAGTTAACAGACACAGTATCCCCGCATAAAAACCTCTCCACAACACTCCCTACGGCCCAACAAGCATGACAGACCTCGATTCAACTCATCAAATCCCGTAAAGTCCAATCACACCATCACAACCCCCCCCTGTCTCTCCCCCGATACCTTACCCCGAAATCCATCCAGTTCATGCTCATGCGCAACGCCCGCCCCCCCATGTCGTTAATGCCCCTACCCCTCAATAGCCATTACCCCCCATCCTGATTCATAGTCGAACCCTGTTCTTTTATGTACCCGATCACGACGCACTCCAAAAGAACTTACCCATCACCTGCCGTGAGGTTAGCCGTGAGGAATCACCCCCCCCACTAACTGACAATAGAGATCCAAACACAAGTCTGGAAGAACCCCCTTCATGTAGTACAAGTGAAAAAAACGTGACTCCATGCAGACTAAAGAAGTCCCCTAATTGCCTTATCCCTATTTTAAATATTCACCAATCATTAGTAGAATTCATGTACCTTACATTATCCCAACACTACGACCAACCCAACCCCATCCATCCAATTGTACCCCCGTCCCACTCCGACAAAAATCCACTCCAATCAGCCTTTTTGTCCCCTATACAGGAGTTCTCACCTACCCACACCACCTACCATAAAAAGCCCCCCCCAATTAATCTACCTTAACCCAACCCCCCATAACACAAACCCTTCCCAGATACCCAATAAGCCCTGGGGCTCCAACCCACCACTCACAATCACCAAAACGACCGAAATCCCTAAGCGATCTCCCTATTCCCATCAACCCTAACCCTACAAAAAAAAAAAAAACTAACCCACTCCCACCCAACTTACCAACATTACCATAAACCATACCCACACTCAACCACAAACAGTCACACTCACGACGCCCCAGACACATCCCGCAAATTCCCCCCACCGCCTACACAAAGTGCACCCCCCACCCCGACCGGTGACTCACCCAGTGCAACCAGTAACACACACCCGGCAACTACCACCATCCCCATCATACTACCCCTCCCCAACCAAATGCCCCCCCCCACTCCAAAACATTACCCCCTACTATTTTCGAACTCCGGCCCCCACCCCAGATGGGCCACGCTTGACTAACCCCATGCAAGCCCAACAACGAAAACAAACAAACGCACACACTCTATGCACTCACGCCACTCACGTCACGCACTCTACTTCACACATATAGATACAGCACACACACACGAACACGCTACAACAACACTACACATCACACAAACACACACACTACACACACAGCACACTACACACACACACACACACACACTACTCACCTTTAACTCCCTTCTCTCCGACCATGACGAGAGTAGACAACAATCAACGGACATCTAACTACAACACACACACACACACTACAAACCACCATACATACCCCCCCTCCCCGACGAACCCATACCTAACACATCTTTATCCTTCCACTACTTCAAATACCCATCCCACCCACCCACCCATATACTCTTCCCAACCCCAGCCCACCCCTCCCCCCAATCATCCCGTCCCTTACAAATCCCCTGTCCCCGACTCCCACACATAAACTCAAATCTCCCTGCCAACTCCTCTCGCACTGTGTAAACAAGCACCCCCAGAACCTAGCCTCGCCCCACACCATAAATTATGGACCAAAGACACTCCACATTTCGCCACTCAACACCCCTGCCTTATTCGCAACTAAACTCCAAACCGTCCCCCAACCTTATACTGCCCTCCGACGACCCAAAGTTTTAACCAGACGTGTATCCACCCCTAGAGCCTATAGGAATGATACTAAAGGGCATGCTAGCCCCATGCTGCAGACATGGGTCAAAGCACACTAGGGTAGGTACGAAGGGCATGGCCAACATGACATGTTCAGAGGTGAAGCCAATCAGAGACCGGCGGGATTCTGAGACGTCACCTGCACTAAATAAGTCCCGGCGCGATGCTGGAGCTCACACTCCTCTCACTGAGCTCATCAGGGAAGGTGCTCGCCGCGGCTGATAGCTCTTACTGAAGAAATGTTTTATATACGATTTTTGTTGGGTGTCTCACTTGTCTCAGAGACCTGAGTCTCTTAATGTATCTATTTCTGATTTTTTTGGGGTATTGGATCTGAAATCCCAGTGTGCTCCACTTCAGCTGCAATATACATTCAATATCCAAGTGGGATCTAAGCAGTTCCTGTTGTATTCAATTTAAAGAAACAGCGTTTTTACATACAAATACACTTCATTTTTGGCTCTCAATTCTATTGCGCAATTTAAATTTTCCAGGGGGGTTTAATTAAGCGTTGTTTTGCTGCTGAGCTGACCGCAAGAAACCGTCTTTTTCAACGCCCAAAATATATAAATTTTTCCTGTACCTAATTCACAAGCAAAGGTTATTGACAATTTACAACTTAATCTCTCGTTGTGTGGCGTAGAAAAAACACGCAATTGTAACACGCTACAAAGCTACTAGTTGTGTGGGCTTCAATTCTTTGGCGCAATTTACATCCAAGGGGTTAATTAAGTGGGTTGTTTTGCTGGTGTGCTGACAAAAATTAAACCGTCCCCCGCCTTTTTTCAAACGCCAAAAATATATACAATTTTCCTGTAGCCTAATTCAGTTCCCGAAGGTTAATTACGCCTGTTTGCTGCTTTTAAATTTAGTAAAACCACAGTGTTTTAAACGACACATACAAGTAAATTTTTCCTGGCCATTTGTGGAGCGCAATTTATATCCAAAGGTTACCCAAGCTTTTGTTACTGGGTTCATTTGGAGTCAAAAACAAGGGTGTATATTTATCATTATACAGATATCAAATCAAACAGTGTCTGTACATTTAAGAACAAACAGTATGGTCAGACAGAGAGATGGCAGGCTCTTCACCTGCGAGTGCAGTGGCACAAACATTCCTTGGAACTGGCCCAGGTGCGCAGCACAGCAAGGGGACATCCGCAGATGGATCACTCGAGAGGCCACAACTGCCGCTGTCACTAGAGGGCGTGTGCTGACTCAGCAAGCCCCAATGGTTCTTGTTGTTGACTAGGTCACTCCACTTCCCTCCCAGAATGACATCTGACAACCCCAGCCAAAGTCGTGGGAACCTCAGACACAACCATTAGTTGGCATGGCCCCGGGAGCGGGACAGCGGCCCTCACCTGTCCTCAGCCCGCCTCTGTCCCATCCGGTTCCCTCAGCCAGAGATCTACTATGTGGGTCTGGGCTCAGCGCCACTATATAGCGAGGAGAACAATTTGAGGAGGGTCAGTCAGCAGCTACTTGGCATCGAAGAAAGTGGGGCCCACTACGCCTGCTTTTCATGCAGTAGGCGGCAAGTATAATGTGGAGAGTGGCAGGGAGGTCATGTTGTGAGAGGTCAGCCTCGGCATACCAAGACCGGTGATGAGGACAGCAGTGACGATGAATCACAAAATAGATGATGATGTAGCCGAATCCGCACTTGGGGAGCCGGGTGAGGCATAGGGCTTCATCATCGTCAGGAAAGAGGGCGTCAGCCTTGCGCGTCAGGCAGCAGCGCAGCAGCAAGTGGGATCGTGTGGCCTGAGTTCAGCAGGATAGCAGCAGGTGAGGTCGGGAGCCAAGCGACACGGGGTAAAAAACCCGCTTCGCAGTCCAAGACAGTAGAGTACAGGGGCTCATGCGAGGCAAGCGCCCCCCCGGCCAAAAAGTTAAGTCACTCAGTGCGGAGCGTTGGCGGTAAAATCTCCAATACCCTCGGCGGTGTGTGGCAGTTTCTTTGCTAAGACACCGGCCGAATATGGGTATAGTAGAATCTGTGGGCAGAAAGTGAGCATGGCCAGGGAGCTAACGTTGGCACCACGGCCCTCGCGTCAACTACGATTGCAGCTTCCACCATCCGGTGGCCTGGGAGAAACTTGGCTCAATGTGGTGGCCATCCTGCCGCCGCATCAACAGCAGCACAGAGCAGCGCCCAGTGGCACGCATTGCCATTGCAGCCAGACCAAGGCTCCACCAACTCTGCAGAAGGGAGCTGTTTCTCTTGACATCATCTCCCGGTCCAGATGCTCCTCCTGCTACCTCGCTACCTCATCGAGGCGCCAGCAGTCGTTCAGCGAGGCGATTGCAAAGAGACAATACAGTATGCTCCAACCAACCTAAGTGCAGCAGCTGACCGTGCTCCTGTCCCAAGTTGTTGTTTACTTGGACGCAATCCCTCCCTTTCCAAATGTGACGACTGCACGTTCATAGAAAAAATAAATAAATGGGGCTTTTTTTTTTTTTTTTTTTGTGCCGATCCGAGATGTAGAGTTCCAACCATAATTCTTTTCCCCAAAAAGGCAGTACCAGCCACTTCATAAATATTAGAACAGATAGGTGGGTCAGTCTTGAGCGTACCGTTTGTTCCAAGCTTGCACGGCAGCGCGGGACGTCTGGAGTTCTGTAACTACGGTCAGGGCCAGTAACATGTCCTTACGGCCCACTGGGTGAAAGTTCTATCCATCCCAGGGCACACCATCAACTTGGACAGGAGACCCGCTTTCCCCCTCCACGTTGTCAAACTGCTGCACCTGGCGCCCATTTCTGCCTCCTCCACACCACCATCTCAGCCTCCACAAGTAACTGGCTCCATCATAGCCACATGTGGTAGGGCACAGCGGTGTCACGCAGTTCTACACCCTGGCTTCCTCGGCGAACGAAGTCACACAGAAGAGGAACTCGGCTCCGCGTCATGCAGCAAGAAATCGATGTGTGGCTTTCTCCGCGCCACTGCAAATCGCAACCATGGTGATGGACAATGGGAGGAACCTGTGTCCGCGCTGGCCACACCGAGGAGGGGGATGGTCCATGCGCCCTGCATGGCGCACGTGATTCATCTGGTTGTGAAAAGGGTTCCTAAAGTCTTCCACCGATCTTCAGAACATTCTGAAAATGGGCCAGAAACTGTGCATGCACTTTATATCCATTCGTTACAAAGCCAGGAACACCCTCCTCGAGTTTTCGCGGCAGAACGGCCTCCCCACACACTCGATATGCGATGTTTCCACCCGCCCTCTGGAATTCCAGCCTGCACATGTTGGAGACCGACTGTATGAACAGAGAAAGGCCATTAATGATTTTTATTGATGATCTCAGGTCGACAGAAGTACTCCCCCCCCCTGTGTAACTTTGATGTCAGCCAGTGGCAGCTCATGGCGTGACACTTGCCGTTTGGTTGAGGCCAATCGAGGAGGCGACGTTATTTGTCCCAGTCCGCCAGGACTACGGGATGATAACATCATTCCATTGCTTCATGTCCTGGAACCGATGGCCGAAAAATCTGTCTGGGCAGGGGACTGGAGACGTGGCGACTACATCTCGTGGCCACATGAGTCCGGTGGTGACTGAAATGGAGAGGGGAGGAGGACATTGGAGCAGAATCATTGTCTGTGAAATTAGTGGATTTTCTACCACAGGTGAACAAGAGAGGAGGAGCATGAGCAGCTGGAGGAGGTGGGGTGGAGATGAGGAAGACGGGCAGAATGACCCCCAAGCACAGTGCATATACAGTGGAAATGGAGGCAGGAGCCCTTGTATCACTTGTGCAATGGCCACGCAGACATTCTTATTTGCCTGGCTAGTGACAGCCGAATAGTCAGCATCCGGCAGAGGGATGACTTCTGGCTCTCCACCCTATTGGAACCTCGCTACCGGTGCAAAATGGAGCCTTTTTCCCAGCTATTGAAGGGAAGACAAACTCAAATACATATAGTGAAATCTAGTAATCAGTTGGCTGCTGCCTATGTGCGGCATCGTCCCTGCTCTGCAGTTCTGACCGGTGGTTTCCTCAGCGCTCACGAACTACTGCCGCGGGCTGCTGGGGAAGGGTGGGGGTGTAGGAGCAGTACCAGCTCCATCAGTAGTTAACCTAAGTCTTGATCACTGATGAGCAGCTATCCTTCACCCCCTAGTGAGGAGGGGCAGTCCCAGCAGCAGCAGCAGCAGGACCTGGAGCAGTCCCTGAACCAACAGGTTGTGGCCTACTTGGACCGCACGCTGCCAACCTCAGTTTAGAGAAGATCCGCTGGACTACTGGGAAGCCAAACTGGATTTGTGGCCGCACTTGCCGAGTTTTTGGCAGTGAGAAGCTGTCCTCCGGCCAGTAGTGTGGCCATCAGAGCGGGTGTTCAGTGCGGCAGGGGCCATCGTACCCCAAGTAGAACCCGCTTGGGGCACATGTACCACCGGGAAATGAGGAACGACTGAACCATTGTCACGATTTGAATCAGCGTGGATCGCCGAGGATTTCCACACACCAATGGCCTTATTGCGTCATCTGGGTTCAAAACTACCTGCCTCAGCCACTATTCTGATGCCGCCACCCACCGAGATGCCACACATCTGCTGACAGTTTCCTCCATCTGCTACTACCACTCAACTTAACCAGGGACTGGTATTGCCACCCTACCTCCACACTCTGTCATTGTGCCACTCTATGACCTCATGCTGCTGCTCTATTGCTGTTGGCCGTGACAACCATACTGTGTCATTGGTGCCACTGTCTGACCCTCATGCAGCTGCTGTGCTTGCTGCCAAGTCCACCACACTGGTTCATTGTGCCACTCACAGGCCTGACCCAAGCTTCTGCGCCGTGACCTCCCTCTCAGTCATTGTGCCCACTCTTGGCTTCCACCTAATTTGGCCCCCACCAAGTTCCAGAATGTCATTGTGCCACTGCCTGATCTCATGCTGCAGCATGTCGTGACCTCAACACTGTATCATTTTGCCAATCTGTGGCCTAAAACTGTTTAGCCGCCTCCATAAAGTCATTCTGCCACTGCCTGAAATTCGTCATACTGCAGCCGCCGTGACCTCACACACTGTGTTGATTGTGCACTCTGTGGTCCTAATACTGTTTTGCCCCGCCTCCAAATGTCATTGTGTGCCACTGCCTGATCTCATGCTGCTGCTGTCTGACCTCCACACACATATCATTGTCCACTGCCTGATCTCATACTGCTGCCCGCCGTGAACATCCACAACTGTGGATTGTGCCACTCTGTGGGCTAATACTGTTTTGCCTGCCTCCAGAAATGTCATTGTTCCACTGCCTGATTCATACTGCTGCCGCCGTGACCTCCACACTGTTGTGAATTTGTGCCACTCTGTGGCCTAATACTGTTTTGGGGCGCCTCCAGAAAATGTCAATTGTGCCACTGCCTGAACCACATACTGCAGCCCGCCGTGACCTCCAACACTGTGTATTGGTGCCACTCTGTGGCCTATAGAGTTTTGCCGCTCCAGAATGACATTGTGCCACTGGCCTGAATCTCATACAGCAGCGCCCGTGACCTCCACATCATAGAGATTGTGCACTCTGTGGCCTAATACTGTTAGCCGCCTCCAAATGTCATGGCCACTGCCTGATCTCATACTGCTACCGCGCCTTGAACCTCCACACTGTGTGATTGTGCCACTCTGTGGCCTAAAACTGTTTTGCCGCCTCTCGAATGTCATTGTGCCAGCCTTACCTCATACTGCAGCCGCGCCCGTGACCTCCACTACACTGTGTGATTGTGCCACTTCAGTGCCTAATACTGTTTTGCCGCCTCCAGAATGTCATTGGTGCCACTGCCAGATCTCAAATGCTGCCGCCGTGACCTCCACACTGTGTGATTGTGCCACTCGTGGCCTAATACTGTTTTGCCGCCTCAGAATGTCATTGTGCCACTGCCTGATCCACTTGCTGCGCCCGCCGTCACCTCCGCTCTCAGTCATTGTGCCATTCTGTGGCTTCCTCCTGTTTTTGCCACTCTCCAGAATGTCATTGTGCCACTCGCCTGACCTCATGCTGCTGCCGCCGTGACCTCCGCTCTCAGTCATTGTGCCATTCGTGGCTTCCTCTGTTTTGGCCACCTCCAGAAGTCATTGTGCCACTGCCTGACCTCATGCAGCAGTGGCTGCCGCCGTCACCCCTCCACACTCTGTCACTAATTTGCCCACCTGAGCTCTTCAGCTTAGTTTTTTTTCCAGCTTTCCGCTGGCATGACTTTATCATGCTAATCAGGCTACATTCCCCCTTCAGTTTTTTGGTCAGTTTTGCCCTCTTAATTGCCCAGGAGGGAATTTTATAGTGAAGCGATTTCTAAGCTGCGGCGGCAGTCATGTGCGTCTCATACTAAAACCACAACATTGTATGAAGACCAAACAATCTCCTCTGCAAATTTACAGCATGGCACAACTTTCCTACATCACCCTGCAGGCTCTGTGCAGCCTGGAAATAGCTGCTTTTGCGATTCGTGCCGAAGTAATTCGGAACGAAACGAATTTTGTCGGAAAATTTGTCAAAGTGACCGAATCGAATTTTTGAGAAACTCGTCCATCTCTAGTACATCCATTCATGAAAAAAAGAAAGTACCGTACCTCCTCTTTGAATTCAAGTTTTATGCATTAGGACACAATTAAAAAAACATCTGGTTCGTGGAAGGTCTTAAAATTAGGTAACCTACGTTGAGCAAGAAAACACACAAGAGTTCAATGTATCTTTATTTATTTAAAGGGGTTGTCTCACTACATTAATTCATCTTACCTCAGTCCTGTTTTCTTGGTTTCACTTGAATTCAGGGCTTGTTTACTTGACTTCCACTAGCTGCAGTAGAAGCCATGGTCTGTAGCTATACACCAGTGGTGGCAGCCTATCAGGATAGATCAAACAGGTGTGTAGCTATAGTGACCTGAGGAGCTGATACAGCCCATACAAGAGGGGTTATCTAGGAATAGGTAGGACTCTGTTAATGGACACATATTACAAAGTGACTTGTTTCTGCAATATCTTTAACATAAAAAAGAATCCTTGTAGTGAGACAACCACTTTAACAAAAATGAAGCCAAAATGGAAAAATCTATATGTGAAAAATTATGTACACCCCATGGAATCAAGAGCTTGAACAACCAAATTTAAAAAAAAAATAAAATGAAGTAATCTTTTTCACATGGGTCTTCAAGAATTTTAGCCTACTTTTCATTCCAATGTTGCTTCAGTTATGAGCATCTCAATTGGTATAATCTCTGGACTTTGACTGGGCCACTATAGCACCTTGATGTTTTTCTTTTTAATACATTCTATTGTAGATTGCTGTTGTGGTTGAGATCATTGTCTTGTTGCAAGACCCAATTATGGCTGTAGAATATCTGGCCTCATATTTGACTATTGTTGGAATTCCAACAAGGAAACTATGCTGAATATCCAAGGCAGATTTCCTGTCTCCTTTACTTAGTAAAGTTAAGTTAGTTTTTTTGGGGGGAGGACTACATAATCCGCCCCAAAGAAAGGATCAAAAAATGCCATAATGAACATAACCTAAGATGCCCAGGTCCGTTTGCAGCCAAACAAGCCAAAATTATCACCCCTCCTTCCTCTGCTTGAAAGTAAGCATGATATGTTAGTGCTTACATGCTATGTTTGGTTTTTAAATGTGGTACCAAAGCCAAACATTTTCAGTTTGGTCTCATCTGTCCAAAGAACATTGTTCAAGAAGTCTTCAGGTTTGGTTTATTCAGATACAACCTTTCAAACTTAAGCTGTGCTGCCATGTTAGCTTTAGGGGAAAAAAAAGGCTTTCTCCTGGCAACCCTTCCAAACAAGCCATCCTCGTTTAGTCTAATTGTACTGTCATAAGTTTGAACATTTAACATGTTAACTGAAGTCTGTAGAATCTGAGATGTAACACTTTGGAATTTCTCTAAGAATTGCATGGTCTGAATTTGGGGTGAAGCTTTTACCTGTCTTGAATGCTTTAGACTTGTAAGGGCTTGTCACCACGGCACAGGTTTTTTGTCAGTTTTAGAGACGGTTTTCATATTTGAAAGCCATTTGTAAACTGACTGTCAACCTTTTACATTGACATTAATAGAAAATCCGTGCAGCAGTCCCCACTGCACGTATTTTCCGCTGGATGCTTTTTACACCGCCGGCGTTCTGAAAAACTTGTTCATTGTTCCGCCCAGTTTTCGGGTGGAACATGAACATGTGGCTGCAAGGTGGGATGGCTTAAATCCGCAACCCGCGGACAAAAGCCGTCCCCCTGCGTGCCAAAAAAAAAGACCAAATACCAGTCGGGATTTCTCGACTCGTATTTGGTCTTTGCCGTGTAAACGCATCCTAAATAATCTTTCTTACTATAGAATAATAGAGTTATAAAGGGGTTATAACTGCCTTATAAACCCTTTGAGATTGATGGGCAGCAACAATTGCTTCTCTAAGATAACTGCTGATGTATTTCTCCTTGGAAATGTGTTACCATACTACTTAATGCTCCTGTCTAATAAACTGGCAAAACTTAGACTTTTATAGAGTTGCTAACACTTGCTGAGGATCAGTTAATGAAGGCAATGGATGCTATTTACCCACTTCATTCCTATAGAAGCAAAGTGGCATCTTTTTCCCTCAATGCTTCTGTATTTTAGCCTGGTTTTTGTTAAATAAACAATGACACGGTGAAATTTGTTATGTGCTGTTGTTCATCTGAGGTTGTAGTTACCTAATTTTAAGACCATTTAAGTACCATATTTTTTTTTATTATATCCTACTATGTAAAATGATAAAATTCAAAGAAACTACTTTTTTTTTCTTATGACTGTATCTAAGTATACTGATTATAAAATAGAACCTATCTTTCCCTTGTTGGTGTATTGCACTGTGCTTTGGTTTCTAGCATGCGTTTCAGGCTGCGGCTGTTCCAAAAAAGTGTCACTCTGTTAGGAGAATCTGCAGAAAGTGTCACTAGTGGGACATTGGAATGGATTTAGAAATGTGCCTTAGGGCGGCTCACAAATCATGGGCTGCTGTTTGACGTAAGCCGCTCTGAATGCTGAGAATCAAATTTGGATGGGAGTAGCTGGTGCTTATGGTTTGGATTGCTTTTTATAAACTGAGGATGAGACCTGGATAATTAACCCTTCTGATTCCTGAGTTATAGAAATGTTGTCTATTTTTAGCAGTGATCTCCAGTCTGGAACCCTGTGTAGCTGTTAAGGCCTGATGCAAGTTGAGCTATTGCACAACCTGGAGAGCCATGGGTTGGAGACTATTGATTTAGAGGAAATGGTGGTATCATCTAGTTGCATGTTTCTCTGGGATTCTTTCAAAAATTTAATAAATAATCTGATTAGTTTCAATGGGCAACTGTCACATTTTCCTTTGTACCAGTTTTGATAAATTTCCCTCAATTGATTCACTCATATTGGGTTGACCGAGCTCACTCATATACACATATATAATATGTTATTGCCAATCCTAATTTCCATCATGCATATTAATTCCAAGGGTGAAATAGGGTGAAATTCTAGGATCAACTATAGAAAGCAAACATGACTCACCATGCCGTTAACTAATAACTAACTAGTAACTAATATTCTATAATTTCACAGCTGATTTCACAGTTCTGCTAGTTGTCAATGGAAACAGTAAGTAAGCTTGTCATCAGACATACTCCTAATAGCTTAGATGTTGGGTTTATATAGGGTTATGCAGTGGAGTATCAAATTATTATACAGCAAAGAAGACTTACCACTACAGCAGTTAATGGCTTCAACAGTCCATTGTAATTCTATTGAAGTCACCGCTCACTTCCTAAGCAGTGATCTCAACGGAATGGCACATGACTGCTGAAGTCACCGATTGGGAATTGGAAGAGTCCGTTGGTGCGCCCCTAACAGCTTCACATTAGTGAATCTGCAGTTGTAGCCTATTTTTACGTTTTATAATCTGTATATAAAAATGATAAAATGATGCTTTGTGATGATGGTTTATAAAAGGAATAGGCAGCTGATGTTTGCCTAAATGTACCCTTTCACTTCAGGTATTTTGTCTTGGTTAAGGGACCAGTTTGGCCTTAAAACTGTAAAAAAAAAAAAAGTAATAAAAACCTGATTATGGTTTGAATTCACAACAGTGCTTTTCTTCTGTTGTATACTCTTGGAAGTATAGAAGAGTGAAGAAATCAGGCGATACCTTTTAGAGGCTAACTGAGTATATTTGATGGTGAGCTTTCGAGAGAACTAGCTCCCTTCTTCAGACATGATGTTATACAAGAAATTGAAAATTCACAGACTTTTTATACACAAAAGACCCGGACCTTCAAAGAATCTTAGAATTCTTAACAATAACAAAATAGTCATCTCTCCCAAGTCCTCCTTCCTCTTAGGCACTCCCATATACAATGTGCTAATGCCATCCCCAAGGTCTGTATTTTTGGGATAGTCTTGGATCTCTATTTAGGGTCTGTTTTTATTTTGGGGTGTGATGTGTATTTGTATTTTATGCTATCTGAGCTAGGGGCATGCACTATATTAATCAGTGGCGCATGAGGGTAAAAATATTGCAAGCACACTATGGGACACATTATACATCCCGTTTCAAAGTTTCCCTACTGTCAAGCTGGCAAGTACGTTTTCTAGGAGTCCATTGTCTGATGAGCACATGCTCTTTTATAGCTGCCTGATTACGTGGTTCACTGAGAATATCCACTTGTTTATAATCTAATAGATGCCCTTATTTAAAGAGACCTGTCAAGTGAGAGATCCCCTTTAACAAAACTTAAAAACCTATAAAATAATTGTTGCTTTATGCACTTTCATTTCTAACCCATTATTTTATATTACAATGTGTTGGCATATTTGAAATGACACAGTGATAAATGAATGTCTTCTAGATGCCTACATACAAATCCTGCTAACAAATATTTCCCATGTGTTACATCTATGAATACAATTTTGGATTGTAATCAAAGCAGTCGACAGAAGCCAAATCTGATATTTGCGATTGATTGAAGTTCTCTGTTATAATACCCCCTTCATTTTTATAATGGACCTGTCATCAACATGTTTTCTAAAGGCCCATTTTACAGTGTTTTAAAGGTCAGGCCATTGTATCATTTACAGGAATCTAATTATCATGGACATAGTTAGTCCTTTTAGACCATGGATGGACCTTTAAAGTCTTGGGCCAAGTAAGCCAATTCCAGCTAATTGAGCAGTGTTGTCCTTTATAAATGTTGTGACACTTTCACATCATCCTCCTGGGAAATCCCTTCAGGTAATAAGAAATGGCTGGGCCTGTAATATCATTACTAGTCTGTACATGAGCAGATTACATGGCGCAAGTCAATTTTCACCAATCCATGAATCAGTTCACAGTTTCGCAAATTAATTTAGCAGGTTTGAGATGTACTAGTATTGAATTAAAAGAGGTTGTCCACCTAATAAGCTGACTACAAGATGTCCTACTAGTCAGGACTCCAGTGATCAGCTGTATTCTGTGGGGAAATCAACAGCGAGTATTCAATTACCCTGCAGCGCCACCACAGGGGAAATTAAGCATTACATACTGCCCACTTCAATACGTTGTTTATATATGCTATTGACGCGCCAGGTCCTTTGTAGCTTTTTTCTTGACTGGGCCATAGATAAGGCTCCTGAATAGCTATCCTCCTGAATTAACATAGAATTCCCTAGCAGGGCATTTAAAAGACATCTCAACCCCTTTAACAGAATAATAGGCAGATCAATTCTCCTGTTGTATTCTACGGAGCAGTGGTGTCAAACTTATTTTTATCAAGAGCCTCCTCAATTTTATAGTTGCCTTTAAAGAGAGAGTGGCTTGGGTGCCTGGGTATGGCTGGCAGAACTGTGCCATAGTCTGTGAGTTGCTGAACAGAGCAGTGTGGAGGTGAGCCCTAGCTCTCTGACTCCAAGATGGCCTCCGCCCTCTATGCTGCGTTTTTCGTGGAGAGCTGGTTCTTCTGTGTCCAAAGCTGCTCAATGTGTCTCAGCTGTCGACAGCCACGTAAATTGATGTTGTGAGCCGGATTCAGTCCTCGAGCCTTGAGTTTGATATGTGCTATAGACTATAAAATGTGTCAGATCTGCAAATCAGGGGTGAAAGTTCACTGGTCTTTATTCTGAAGTATCAATCTACATGTAATTGCCACTTTTACCAGGCTTGTTAGGCTGAATCCCCACTGCATCGGACAAAAAACAGCTGCAAGTCGACCATTTTTTGTCCGATGCAGGACTACAGTTATTGGTGCGTTCTGCGCAAAAAACACGGTCCTTCGCTATTTTTTCCATCATCCATACAATTGATTGTATGGAAAGAGGACGAAAAAACTCAAAGCGCCGGCATATTGCATATTGTTGTATAATACTCCGGTGCCAGAAAACGAGCAGAGAAAAAACGACCTGGAGACTACAGGTTGTTTTTTCTATGGCGTCTATGAGCTGCCTGAACAATCATATTTTCAACAGTTTTAAAATCCTAAAACCGCCAAAAATACGATCATATTGCTATGCCGTAGAGACATAGCCTTAGGGTGAGTAAACACCATGGATTTTGGCATGGAATTCGAAGCGGACATTAAAATATATGTGTAATCCAAGTGCCATTCATTTGAATGGGCAATTTACTCTGCAGTTCACAGCACCCATTTCCACACCACGGCTTTCAAGTTCCGTGATGCCGATAAAATGAATGAACATTTCCATTCTTTGAAGCGGATCCAGCTGGGAATCTGCTTTGGGCAGGTATGACGTGAATAAAGCACTAATAAAATGGTGCTAACCCAGGTCCTAATCAGATGCGAAAACTGCCTCTGCAGAGATAAAATCCGTGGCAGAAATCAAGTATTGCTTTGGATTTCTGCTTCACGTTCCATGTTGGATTTCTCCAATTGGAAAAAACTGGCATAAACATACCCTTAAGCTATGTCTTCATGGCAACTGTAAAATGCTGTCGGAGATCCGACCATATTTTACAATCGTCATACTGCAGTTTTTGGCAGGTTTTTGGCCAGCCCTATACATTGAACTGTACTAGACTCTGCAGTAGTAAGGTGGATTATAAACCGCCAGTTTATAGGTCCAACAATAGAAACTGTAGACTACCGCTCAGATTTTCTAATGAGGTCTATGGGGATGGACGACAGTTGGATTTTTGCAGATTCTAAATACTGAATCCACATACAAATTGACCAAAAACCAGGGCAGTGGAGACATGGTCATAGAGCCTGTGTTGAATTCAGCTGTTGCCTGATCTTGCCGTCAGATATTACTTTGTGTTCTCTGTCCCTCTTCTACTGTCAGAAGAAGTGGCTGAAAGAGCTGATCAGATTTACCTCTATGCTGTAACCATTTAGAGACATAGGTCTGTGTAGGAGTTGTATGCACAAAATGGTAGCAGATTTGTAGTCAAGACACTTTGCAAAATTTCTTCATATATTTTTCTCTTGTTAGTTGTGCCTCGGCACAATAAGAAACATTGGGTCCATAATAGTCAATCAGTTTTGATAAATGAGGCCCATTGTTTACAAAATTATTTGCACCCTTTAGTGTTAATTACTAACAACTGAGAAACATATACTGTATTCATCCTGTAGACATAACGATTATAGTTAATGACCATCCCCTATGCTCAGAAGGTTAATGATTAGCATTTAGGTCTATAGTCTTAAGTATAACCAATAGCAAGTTGCAGGTTATTGCTGCTACCTAATAATCTGTGGTTCACAAGTGTTCTAGAGAAGCTTCTCCTCTGTACCTTTTTCCCTCTCAGGTTCATTCCTAGTCACTGCACATCTCTGCATTCGTTAGAACTGAGAATCAGAAGTAAAGTGCTCCCACGTTGGGGCCTGTGCTGCATTGCATCCTAATGATTACAGTAACATGGGGAAAGAGTAAAAGGACAGCTTGAGAAATTGTCCTTGAGATACCCTTGAGGGAAATCAGATAAGGGGAGAGGGAGAAAATAATCCTAGAAGGCATTTTTTCATGGAAATTGCAAAACCTAAGGCAAAAATCTATGAAACTGAACCATCATACTATGCCTGGCCCTTGTCTCATACACAATTCTTATCATTTCAAGTATTATCTGCATCTGCACAAATGCAGGTGAGGAGCCAATGAATTTTCCACATGAAAGTGATGATTGGGCAGGCAGCAAGGTCACTCTGATGGTTCACATCGAATAATGTGCTGTGCTATTTTTGTATTGTCGGTTTTAGATCATTAATTAATATTATGCATAAAAAGAGCACTCACCTGGGAAGATACCATCATGCTTCACTCATTCAAGTCAGGTTTTTTTAAAAAAGGAAATGAATGTGTTAATCACAGTCACAGTTTTATCTTTTTATCTTAAAGTATATGCCCATTGTCATTATGATTTAGTGACTTTATTTGTGCTGATTCTAAAGTATATCCTGTATGTTGAAAAAACACTACAATTTTTTGGGGCCATATTCACAGCTCAGTGGCTGGACTAGACCGAACCCAGTAGCAGGCAGCTCTGACCTGCATGCTACCTGGGAAAAATTAACAGGTGCAGCTAATTGCTGAGCAGCAGCTCACACACCCCACTGCTAGGGGAACAATTAGATGATAAGAAACTGCACATTAACTTAATACCTGTTCACACCAGCATGCTGAAAAGCCACAGTATAATACATGGGGAGATTGCACTAATGCCAAAATACCAATAAAACAACCACTCACATAACCTCAATGCATTAGGGGGGTGGTTGCTGGTACTACAATTGCATATAAATAAGGAAATACAGAAGGGTGCCATAAATACAGATACGTGTGGTGCACCATGCTGGCTTACAACCTATTAGTGACGCCCATACTATTAGATTAGGCGGGCTGCCCAGCACTTTCTGGGTGTCCAACACAAAACACAGGCACCCGCCGCTCCCCATAATGCTTCACTCATTCAAGTCAGGTGTTTTTAATATGGAAATAAATGTGTTAATCACAGTCACAGTTTTATTTTTTTTATCTTAAAGTATATGCCCATCGTCATTATGATTTAGTAACTTTATTTGTGCCGATTCTAAAGTATATCCTGTATGTTGTCCTACAGATCTTCCTTCACTATTCTCCTCACAAAGGCAGTGACGACATGCATTTCTTGTGCTGTACTGATCCTAAGTCAGAGCCTATATTAATCTTACAGCACTGCACTCACTATTGGAGTCAGTGTATATATACATTACATTACATTACTTATCCATAACTAATCATAAGTTACATCACATGTAATGTTCCAGAGCAGTACTCCCTCTTCTGCTGGTTAATCAATGGGGCATAAATAACAAGGCAGAAGCCCCACAGATCTGGCAAGATTTGTGCCAAAAAAAAATGCTATACATTCATAACATCACATTTATTTTATAGGGGCATTGCCTCTGTAAAAAGGGCTGTGGTTGCTGTGAAAGGGGTGTGGCTTAGCATGCAATCCCTAGCGCCAAAATTTTGGCACAGTTAGTGGCATAAAGTAAGCCCACTAGTATATTGTGTAAAAGTTTGTCTTGACAGTTCTAACCTGCACCAGATTTATCACCACTATAATAAATCTGTCGCATTGTAAGACACTGTAGGCCCCATGTATGAAAACTGTCTAGGTCTAAGACTTTCTTTGTTGCCCATAACAGCCAATTAGAGTTCCCCTTTCATTTCATATAGTGCTCTGAAAAAATTAAAGGGGCGCTCTGATTGGTTGCTATGGCGAACAAAGAAAGTCTTGAACCAAGAGAGTTTTCATACATGTCCCCTTGTAAGTTGTCCAATCTTACTTTACACTGTCCAAGAGATAGATACTATTGTCAGATCTGCCCCATTGTGTACATACATTCCTTATTTTGTATTGATGCAGAGTTATAGCTTATATTATACTCCAGAGCAGTACTCACTGTTCTGCTGGTGAGGTCAATGTGTACATACATTTTCTTATACTAATAGAGAGTTATAGCCTATGTTATACTCCAGAGCAGTACTCACTGTTCTGCTGGTGAAGTCAATGTGAACATACTTTACTTATCCTGTACTGATGCAGAGTTACAGCCTATACTGTGTTTCCCTGAAAATAAGACACCCCCGAAAGTAAGACACAGTAGAGATTTTGTTGAATTCCCTAATATAAGACACCCCCAGAAAATAAGACATAGCGGAAATCATTAGAGGGTTGAAGAACCTGTGCAGGGAAGGTCATGTGACTGTGATGTCACCACAGCTCCCGAACATCCCAGGACAGGAGACAGAAAGTGTACAAGTAAGTGAGGGATGAAGGGGAGAACAGAGAAATGATACTGACACAGACAGACAGACACAGGCACACACAGACCACACAGACACACAGACAGACAGGCACACACAGACACAGGCACACACACACATTTCACAGGATGGCTGATGGGGAATGCTGGAACTTCTCGTTCTACAAGTCCCAGCATGTCACATTTTTCCATCTTTTGAGATAAGTAATTGCAGCTGCCATAAAATGTCCTTTACATACATGTATCCTATGGTTTGTGACTCTAAACTTTAAGATATATATACACACACACACACTAGTATAGCATGCTATAATTTATTCATGGAAAAATAAGACAGCCCCTGAAAATAAGACAAAGTGCATCTTTAATATAAGACGCTGTTTTTTTGTATTATAGTGTAGGTGTCCTTATAGTATAATAATAGAAAAGGATAAGAACATGATAATGAATTCTCCTAAAGCAATGAGCAGCAAATATGGTATTGTAGGAGTTCAGCTAAGATCTCTAGTATGGTCCTGTCATCAAGCTATTGACTGTTTCCAGTAGCAACAAGCAGAATTGTGAAAGCAGCTCTAGACTGTAATACAAGCTTTACCTTGGATGTATTTTATTTTGCTTCAACTTTAAAAGTTCCTCAACCTTCAGTTGGGGTCTTTATCAACCTCACGGTGTTTTTCGTGACATAGACCTGTAAAGAGTCCATACACAAAGTGACTACTGTAAAAAAAAAAGTACCAGGTGTAGTAAAGGAACAGGCAAAGTTGTCCATACTATAAGCTTACATGGCACAGAGTTGCCTGAGGTTTTTGGCAAAAAAAAATCAGCATTAACAACTCATGACATGACCAGATGTATTATTTCCCCTTTTTTTATTGGACTTTTTTTTGCAGTTGCTACAATGTGACTTTCTTTCTAGCTCCAACTTTAGTTAAGTCGCTGACAGTGCCAGGGCAGCGTGTGTGGCGACTGTGCCACATGCACTGTCCTACGGCTGCTCTGCACTCTGAATACGAGGTGGGTGTGAGCAACTCGGCACTCAGTGCTGGCTCCACTTCCAAAGTAATCAAACACCACCCATTGCAGGCAGAGCACGATTGTGCTTGGTCCATAGCAGCCTCAGTCTGTAAGCAGCCAGAAGGGAACACTATAAAGGATGAGGGGGCACAATAAAAACATCATAAAAGAGAGGGGGCAGTAAAAAAGAGAAGGGGGGCCTAGGTGTGAGGAGGTAAGCTCTAGACAAGCGGGGGGACACAATAAAATGGGAGGTACTATAAAAGAGGGAGGGCACAATCACTTCAGGCTTAAGCACATGTACTAATCATATGGGTGCAGATTAGTACATGTGTTTAACATACAGTATGTGGTGTGGTATATATGTTGTGGATAGGAACAAAGGTTATATATATATGTGTGATCCTTTGTGTCTCCATTTTAATGTATTAGTTAATATATACCTCACATACATACAGTATATATATATATATATATATATATATATATATATATATATATATATAAGGCACAAACCTATGTAAAACAGCATGTAAAGCTGTCTGTATATCTCTTATCACTAATGTGTTAACAAAATGACCGCCTGTAGTAGTTTATAGAGACATTCACCGTGTAATCCAAGATGGCTCTTCTTCTGAAGTTACACCCTGTGTTTAGACATTCCTGAGCTGTGAGGAGTGTACCAATAGACCTTCACAGCCAGGTCCATGTGATGCTTCTTATCTACTAATTTGCAAAAGTATAAAAAAAAGCTGCCATTTTGTGAATAAAGTCAGAAAGCATTTTCACATCAACAGGGCATGTTGTGATGTTCTTTCTCAGTGCCCCCTTTGTTATTTTTAAGCCACAAGGACAGAATAGCCCCTTTGAGGCTATTTCCATTTCACATACTTGTTTAAAATCTGATCACATTTCACCTATAGGACCACCTATGACTTTGGTTAGGGTCTAGATACTCTGCTTACCTGAAAAATTATGTTTTTGGCATCTTAGTAGTAATTAGGTAATAAGATCACAGAGGAACGGGTGGTCTTTTGTAACACATGGGTCTTACAGATGAGTAGCCAGGGTCAAGATTTAACAATCAGGTGTTAATGTCTGAAGTACATATGTAGTCAAAAACCAGATGGGTCAACTTTGGGTACATAAGTCAAAACTTAATATGGGAGAGAGGGAATCAAACTATTAACAAGTTCAAATTTGTAAAGACAACACATAAGACCCGGGTCACGAAAAGGAGGGTAAAATCCACAGCAAGTAGTCAGGGCCCTAAGCAAACAAGATTTCCTTAAGATGTCTAATCTATATTGATATCCCTTAAGGCACATTTCAAGATATTAGACTCACTCTCTTAGAAATGTCACTGACTGGAAACATATGCCTCCATATCTCCAAGCCCACTTTATGACAGTGGACGTAACCAGGCAGAAAAAAATGACATTTATGTCATTAACCCCTAAAAGAGCCTGTGTGTGCCTGGTGCAGTACATTCCCAGTACCCGAGGCTGTTCAACAAGATGTTAACTGGAGCAGAGCTTAATTACCTCACATAATGTGTAGTGGTTAGCCACAATGATGTCTGTGATGATATCGTGTAATTGTTCTGTGGTAACAGATTCAAGAAACTCTATGTTTTATTATGCTAAATATGCAAAAGTTATTTAAAGGGAGTGAGTTGTCAGTGGAAGTGTACTTAAGGCGGCTCCAGCAGATGCTTTGTGATTCATCTAAGCATCGGTTTATACATTGCTCATTCTTCTGTAAGAAAGAACAGAGATAGATAAGGAGGAACCCAACTTCTCAATAATCCAGAGGCTGGGACACGTTTTGAATCAACCATATGTCTACACCCACCCCAAAGATCTACAGAACCTTATGAACAAATTTATTTATGAAACTTTTGTCACCATTGAAGAATTTTGTGGACTAGAATTTATGTTGTGACCAGAAAGTTGGGCCTCTGAATGAAGAGTGTAATTGCCACATTTAGTTCCTTGGTCACCAGGCACAGTGCCATACGTCATGGCAACTCAGTTCTATTCAAGTAAATAGAACTAGGGCTAGTGCACACTAATTCCTAGCCTAGAAAGGCTGCATGCTCTGACTGGCTGTAACGGACGCTCAGCGAACGGGAGGTGGATCCTCTGGTCACCACAAGGAGTTGGCGTTCCCTATGCCGGGGAGCGGAGTCTAAGGGGCCCCTTGTATTCACCGGAGCCTGCCGCAAGGCAGGACGGACTTTGCCGCAGGGAATATTCCAGGTTGCTACCCACGACGTAGCACCCAGTGGTGACAGCCGAAACTTGGTAGAGTTGACACAGAGCAAAGTAGAGGGTAGAACCAGAGCTGAGCAGAGCCGGAAGTGGCAGATGCAGATCAGCACGATAAACGTAGGCTGGAACGGAAACACTGACGGAATGGACACGTGTTCGCTAGCAAGCACAAGGACTTCACTAGGAATGGATATCAACAACTGGGCGCAGATGGCAGGAAGGGGAATCCTTATAAAGTCCGTGTCCAAATGCCATAGGTGGAAAAGGGAACACCTAACATGTGCTGGCCCTTTAAATCCAGGATTGCTGCTCGCACGCACCCCTAGTGGCCACCCAGGATAGTGTGGGCAGAGGTAGGAGCAGTTAGAGCAGCGCGCCGCTCGTGGAGGAAGCAGGATGGGACAGGGTAAGTAGACGCGCAGCAGAGCACATGCCGGATATGGCTGTGCCTGGAGTTGGAAGCCTGAACCGCAGAGCGCGGCGTTACACTGGCCCACAGGAAGACCCCGAGCATGGTAGGGTACTGTAAATGGCAGGTCTGGGGGCTGATTTCAAGGGAGAAACACATAGAAAGAGGGACAGAAATCCAGAGTCAGAGTGCAAGAGGCATGTGCAGTATGTACAGTCATGTACAGTAGCTGCAGAGAATCAAATCCATTGTTGGACCGCAAGCATCAAGTATACTGTTGGGCCCCAAAAATGAAGTCCTCTGGTGAGCCCCAAGAATCAAGTCCAGTGGTGACCCCCAGGCACCACAGTGTGACACTAGAAGGCTGTATATGTCTGAATACCTGCTGAAAATATTCAGACATACAACATGTCCCGATAGGCTGAAACAGACCAATAGTCAACTTTTGACTATGTTTGGTCTGTTTTCATCTGTACCTATATAGTTTGTGGGACAAAACAGTGGTTGTGTACAATGCTATTCTGTTCCAGAAATAAAGCATGCATTACTGAAAACAGACCAGACATGGTCACAAGCCTATAGCAGGTATTCAGTCGTATATACCATTAAAGTAGGCTAGCTGTTAATCTAGCCAAATCTACATGTCTAGGCACAGACACAGAAATATGGCGCTTCTCCATCAGATATTAATGGCCTATTCTAAGGACAGTCATGGAAAACCCATGAAAGGAGAGTCAAAGCAGTAAATAATGGACTTTATTTCAGAACATTTCACAAATTTTTACTGAAAGGAAGGTTGAAAGCGCCCCGGTCCTGTTATTTCTTGGATTTGTTTGAGAGTAGGAGGAAAAATTAAAGGTTTCGTGCAGATCTGTTTGAGCAGGTGCCACATTGCCAACTAATCCAATCAAACTGTGTGACCGCAGGGCCCAAGTGGATGATGTAAAATGTTCTCTTTGTAATGCGTTTATACAGGCACAATGCTCATAGATAAACATGTTCCTTACATAACATATCATTGTGTCCCACCTGCAGTATGTGTAAATTATTGATCGGATAACCAGCCCTTTGCAATATCTGATGTCCCTGTATCTGGTGCCAACTGCTAATGAGATTGGTGAGCCGGGCTGACTGTTCTGATCATCAGTGAAGCATGAAGACTAAGAGATTATAGTAGGAGGACGTCTGACAGGAGATTATGTTTCTGGACTGAAGAAATGAATGCATTGACTTCACTTGGTAAAAATTGAGTTGACATTTGCCTGTTTGAAATGGGTCTTTATTAAAAGGGCAGATTCATGTGGTAAAATCCAGACACTGATGTACTCTAGATAGAATTATGCTGTAAAAATGAATAGGGTAATAAGAAGTTTGTGGGCCTCAAAACCATATCTGTTCCAGTGGCCTTGGACTACTATGGGCCATTTATAATAATGGTATTTTCTTATATAATGGAGGGACCTTTGTGCCAGTCAGACATTTGAGCCTGAGTACAACCATCAGAATACTACAACACGAGAGACAGAACACTTTTCAGATTATAGCAGCAGAGGTTTAACCTGCTAAAAAGGGTTTTCTGCTCTCCATGCCCAAGGTCAGATTGGTCCACCGGTAGACCACTGAATCCTAAACAGGCCCGGATCTGAGACAATGCAGAGGTTGAGCAGGAGTGATGTCACTTGCAGATTACTTTTTTCATGAATCTGGAGACCCCTTTTAAATCCTCTGAATTAAAGTGGTCCCCATAGTGTGGCTTACATGATAGAAGTTCCCCCATGGTTCATCTTCAGAATGGAAAAGGTAGGCTTATGCTGGTGGAGTGAAGTCACCAGCTATGCCGACTTGCCACGTCAATCTTATTACAGGCATTCCTAATATTGGCAGTGGAGGAAAGTAGCAGTTAGAAAATTATGATTATATCCATGTCATCATCTCTCCTGACAGGATTGTGTTAGTGGCTAAAAGTCATTATATCTTCCTACTAAAAAAAGTCAGTGATGTGTATGTCCACAATGCAATTAATAGTGGAAATACATTAGTCCTGTGTAGGTTACTGGAGGACCTATGTCCTGCACAACTCATATGATATTGCAGTTCCCCTCCAGAAGGTTGATTACACAGAAGACACGCTACTAGACCCCCTCCACCCTCTCTATTGAGATGTATACAATCCTGCAAGCCCACTTTGAAAACAATGGCAATATCTGCTGTCTTATGTTTCCGATGGGTGATGCTCTAGACCCTAAGCTGTGCCTAATACTGCTCACAACATTATCTAATACAAATTTCCTAGCCCTTCTCTAATGACAACCCCCTATTTTCATGCTTTGTAGATTTTCCAATCTGAAACACTGTTGATGAAATTCTAATTTCCTGGCAATCCTGATGCAATGGTAATAGATTGACCATTTAACTCTTCAGTAGATGACTGTGCAGGAAACACCGGTTACTCACCTTTCCAAATAGAATCCTTATGTATTAAGACAATATCATATATGGGCAGTGAGAACTGTGATTTATTTTGGACTATTTGGGCAGTACTAGACACCTCTCTGAGACACCCACGGGATGGACCAGACATGCAGCTCAATGCAAACACATTTAGTTAATGAAGGACATGCAGGCAGGATCACATTATCTTGCCAGCATATACATCAGTCAAGTAATCAATTCTTGTTCCCATCCTTTTATTGATCATATAGAAGACGTTTGTACTGTACCCTTTTCAACTTAACAAGCAAAGTGTCTTTAACTCTTTATACATTATGCCATCGACATTCATTTTATTGATGAGCTTTTGGTAACATATTATTGCCAGAGCAGCAGGTCCATTTGTACATGGTCACAGTTATCATTGCTGGACTCCACAATTTGCTTCAAGTTGCTTAGATTCTTGCTTCACCATTCAATGGTCAGGTTTTGTTAAAACTCTCTCCTTTGGGGTCAGAGCGCCACATGTTTGATATATATTTGTTGCACAGACATAACATTAAATGATATAACTCTGGCTGTCTTCTGTCACCAGTATGGTGTGCTTAGTGGTCTATTGCAGACTCCTTTATGGGTGGTATGCTCCCTCTAATGGTGGCTGCAAGCAACAAGAATTTTATCTTTAAAGTACCGTGTTTCCCCGAAAGTAAGACAGCGTCATACATTCTTTTTACCCCCAAAAGTCCCACTATGTCTTACTTTCGGGGTATGTCTTATATTGGCAGGTACATGGCCCCATACGCAGGTAATAGGAAGGTATATGTCCCCCATAAGCAGATTATAGGCAGGTATATGGCCCCATAGGCAGGTAAATGGCCCCATAGGCAGGTATAGAGCAGGCTGTAGGCAGGGTATAGGGCCGGCTGTAGGCAGGTATAGGCAGCTGTAGGCAGGTATAAGGCAGGTATAGGGCAGGTATAGGCAGCTGTTGGCAGGTATAGGGCAGGTATAAGGCAGGTATAGGCAGCTGTAGGCAGGTATAGGCAGGCTGTAGGCAAAAATTTATCAAAATAAAAAAAAAAATCACTTACCTGGACCCCCGCTGCTCCGTCTCCGCGCTCTCGCTCTGCTCTATCTTCTTCCGGCACAGGCGGGTGACGTCATCAGGCGCGCACGAAGCGTGATGACACACGCTGCCTGTGCCGGCGGCTCCGGACAGCCGCAAGTCTGCGGTCGCCGGAGGCCACTGCGGAGCACGGAGCGCTCACTCTGTGCCCGCAGTGGTATCCCTTCACTATATGCGCTCCGGAGGAGTCGCATATAGGTGAAGGAATCGCGGACAGTTCCCGGGCCAGCGCAGCGCCGGACACTGTGCGCTGTACTCGGCCCTTCAGTTATATGCGCTCCCTGAGGAGCCGCATATAGCTGAAGCATCCCTGTCGGCGCCTGGGCCATCGCAGCGCCCGAGCGCAGACAACGTACAGTTTACTACGTCTTACTTTCGGGGTACGTCTTACATTAGTCGACCTCCCTAAACTCCCCGCTACGTCTTACTATCGCGGGGTGTCTTACTATCGGGGAAACACGGTAGTTGTCCCACAAAGAATGCTGTTTATTTTGTTTCAGTCACAAACTCTAAACTTTTTTATTTAACATGTTTTATATCACCAGATATTCTGGGAATAATATTGGTTTAGCATCACCTGTTGTTTCTTTTGAACAACTTTACTCTGCCCATCATAGGAAATGTGCCAAAGCAGACACAAGCTTTGCTTTGCTTTTCTCTCTTCTCTACTATGTATGCTGAGGGATCCCTGGTGGGAAGAGCTGCCCCTGAAACTGCAGCGTTTTCACTGCTTGGCAAAGACAAAGACTGCGAGCCATTCTGCTCACTCAGCATCTCCTCTGAAAAGTAAAGTACAGAAGAATATAGTTATCTCATTGAACTTTAGAGATGATTTTAAACTATATGTCAGAAAAACTTAGCTCCCATTAAAGAATGAAGATGTAAATATAAAAAAAAAGTGTACCAAACACAGTGCACTCTTGAGGGTTAAAGTGGAGGGGGCCCCATATTGCACATGAGCTTCTTAAAGCAAATGAGGTCTTACCACCATATTTTTTACCTAAAAGAAACACAAGACCTTGTGCTAAGGACCCTACTTCTCTTTTTACATATTGCTCTATATGTGAGATTGGGGTAGTGTCAAACATTTTGCAGTCCTGCTCTTTGCAACTTTTGGCCAAAAATATGTAAGGTCACTTGTTTGTCATGTAGTGGGGTGGGAGGGGAAACTTCTCTCGGTCTGGGATTCCTGTAAGCACATTTGGCAGCATGAGATTTTTTGAGGTGTTTTATCCAATATGAACCCAACACTTTACCACAACAGATTTAGCAGTTCTTAAAGGGGTTTTCCCGTTTCATACATTTATGGAATATCAATGGGATATGCCATAAATGTGTGTTAGGTGCTGGTCCTATCTATGGGTCAGCATCTGTCTTGAGAACAGGCCCCCAAAAGTCTCTGTAGAGAACAAAGAAGTGGTCAGAACTCCCCCATTCATTTCTATGGGAGTTCAAAGTAGAGCTGAGAAGGTGCACTTGGCTGTTCCTGGAACTTCCTTTGAAGCGAATGGGAGCGTTCCAACCATTTCTCTGTTAAGAAGCAGTTGAGCCATTCTTGGATGTGGGACTCATACTTATCACACATTTATAGCATATAATAAAGGGGAAAACCCCTTTATCCATTTGTGGTACTGCCAGATGGCAATATATGTCTGATAGGAAAAGGTTGAAGAATCTGTAGCGGCATAGGGTAATGTGTTACCCTGCTAAAACATAGAACTGGTTGTCAAAGACAGCCAACTTCTGATAAAGGAGGTAAAGGTGGTCTTTCAAGTTGCTTGATACAAAGATATAGCTAAAACACATGGATTACAAGTTGCTAGGTGTAAAATGGGGCACCAACCACCTACTCTGTCTTGGCCCTAATACAGAGCAAGGACAGAAAACTGAGGGCGACGTGTCCAAAAAGTGGCGACAGCACAGCAGTTTTGAGGTACATTCAATCAGTGTAAAGTGCACCTCAATGAACAAACCTTTTAAAAAAAATCTTGCGCCTGGTATACCTTGCATAGTAAAATTAATGCACTTATCTAGGCGCAATACAAAATCTAGGCGCATATCATATCGTTGCTAGCATATTTGATGTGCCTATTTTAGACACATTTAATTGTGTCGCGCCTGGGATATGTTGGTGTATTACAGTTGATTTTTTTATAGAACAGGGCATCAAGAGTTTTTTTGGCGCAAAATACACCAAAAAAATGGCGCTCTCCTATTGGGACATACCTACTTAAGGCTATGTTCACACGGCATACTTGCGCCGCGTACAATACAGCCACAATTACGGCGGGTGCTTCGGGAGTCGCTCTGATACGTGCGTACTCCCGAGCTGTGGGGGTGGGGGAGAGCCCACCGGCCCCATTGACATTCATTACTCTTGACACGTATTCGCCGCAAGTAATTGTTGACATGTCACTTATCTACCCGCGCGTACAATACGCAAATACGCTGCGAAATACGCGCTGAAATTACCCCGTGTGAACATATCCTAAGTATTTGCCCCTGGTGAATGAAAGACTAGTCTAGTCTCAGATAAAAGTTCCCCAAAGAGACCCAACACCTCAACCAGCCACAACTGTATATCCCTAATGCACTAAATATAATCAAAAATATCTAGTCATTAATAGAGTAAACCCTGGTAATGAAATGGTTAAACACAGCCCTATGGGAAGTCCAGACTTTGGCCTTGGTCTTTAGTCATATACATCTGTCTACAATAAAAATGAATGGTCCCAGAAGTCAAGCAGTTGCCTCTTGGAGCGGTGAAATGTCTAATTTACATGACTACACGCATCTATTGAGCAGATTACTCGTCAGTTGTGGGAAATGCATATAACGTCTCATAGTATTGAGTTTGATGTTTTATTTATACACTCCAGTGACCTTCCCCCTTCGTCTTCACTGGACTAAATGTATAGCAAAGCAATAAAGACATTGCTGGCTGCTTTACACATGGAAGCCTATGGGCTATATGGCCTTACCTTGGCAGGACATTTGCATGATGATAAAAGATTATAGTGAATCTATTATGAGGTTCTGGGATGCACAGGCCTTCCAACACTACAATGAAACTACACAACAAATATTTATTTTTCTTCCTTGACCCTAAGAAGAGTTTTTACTAATATTGATACTAATGATTGAAAATAAAATAAGTTTTCCTATGTAACACTTTTTTTTAACTCTATTATTCTTATGAAGAGTAAGAATTGATTTTAGAGGCTCTTTAAAGGGACTGTGTTATCAAAAAATGACTTATTGTTTAACTCACATTGTTATGTTAAACACATTTTTTAGGAATTTTTGGTTATGTTGTTTTTATTTTCCATATCACTTTCAGTATTTTTTTAATAATTCTTAAATCCTGCAGTTTTCACTTTGGCCACTAGGCCTAATAATCGTCTGGCACTTCCTGTTCTGTTTAGAGAGCTTTTCAGTGTCTGCTCATTATCAGTAAAAGCAGGGTCAAACTGAAAGGAGACACCATTGAGTACAGATAACACAGAATCCACCAGTCACAAGAGGAGATGTCACAGCTCCCCCCTCCCCTCCCTTCACAGTGAAAACTATCTATAGACATCTATGGGACAGAATCTGTCTTAAGAATCCTATGTGCATGATGCTGCTGTAACGCATCTCTCTGACTGATGTTAAAGCAGTGCAAGCATGAATGTCTTCCCCACAATCATATATAGACGGCCGAAATGAGAAATCTACAATCAGGAAATAAAAACGACTTAGAGGAAAAGCATATGGATCAGAGGCTTGTTTTAATAAGTAAAAAAAAAAAATATTGGCGACATATTCCCTTTAATTCAGAGGGTATCCTCTTGAGCTCATTGTCTACCACTGTGGATACTGACATATGCCTATTTTTTTAAAAGGATCCACCAACAAAAACCCGATGACAGGATGTTCAGTTCCCCTGCAACATTCCAAGGGGGAAATTGAGCATTATATTGTACCTGCTGAAATCAATGGGCTGTCTGTATAATGGGGTACATCCTCCAGACAAGTGTTTAGTGAGACCATTGCCTATTCTGGGACAGTCATAAAGAAGGACACTTCGCAGGCAAATCTGTTAGCTCTGTTGACTCAGAATTAACGATTTTCTAAAGCAGACAACCCGTCACCCTTTATAACAAACTTTAAACAATACCTTTATAATATAATAATCCAACCAACAATAAGCGTAGAACAGAGTAGTGTGTTGCTGAGACTGAGCAATCAGCTGAAATCTATCTGAAAAGCCAGCGTCAAATGTTTAATTGCCTTACAGCATTCGTACAGGGGAAATTGAGCATTACATTGTACCTGTTAAAATCAATGGGCTGTCTGTGTAATGTACAGATGTGGTAAATACTCCACATTGAAAAGACCTCCATAAGGCCATGGTCACCAATATTTGCAGATCTGGGCTTTCAGACACTGCCCCTAAATAGGCTGCCCAGATGAATCCACAAGGCTTCCCTTTTTTGAGGAGAGCAATTTGGTTCCCGCCACAACGAGGACATGGTACATATTAAAGAACTTGGAACCTTATTTGGCTAATGTTGTGATTAGCTTGTATAAAGCGAGCTGGAAGAGGGAACTACTCTTTTTCGCAGAGTATGGTGGATTTGTGGGATGATAGGCAGTCTTTGATGTTTTGTGAATTCTCGCCTACGTATACAAGTCCGTAGGGGCACTTGATCATAAACACTACAATTGAAGTGTCGCAAGTGAAATCACCTTTGTGTTTAATAGGTACACCACTGGAAGGATGGTATACCAAATCTCCTTTTATGATGTTGGTGAAATGAGTTCAATGGAGGCAAGGAAATGTGCCCTGGTGAAGTGAGGAGAGAGTTGTCTGAAAGGATGTCTTTTTCATTGAACCAAAGATTCTTAATGTTGCGAAGTCTCTTGTAGCAAATGTGTATTGGTGAATGGATTCCTGGTATTTCAGGATACCCCATTTGGAGCTCTTTCCAATAGATGGATCTTGGGCATGAGGGGATGGTAGGTGTTGACAAAGTATGTGCATGGTAGATGGGAACCAAAAGTCTTCGGGGGTGTAGGTGTGTTCTCGGTGTGTGAAATGAATTTGTCCCTGGATAGAAATTTATTGGCGATTTTGTCAAGTCATGGGTCCTATTGGTAGCGTCAGTTACAATCCTGTTGATATGTGTGAATTTGGAAATGGGTAAGGATTCTTTGACATGAGAATGACAAAGGAGTTTTAATGATCCAAGTATTAATTCATTCTGGGTCATAGTGAATAGTATAGGAAAGTCCATGAAGTGCCGTATGTGGTCGTTAAAGAATTGGAGGACTGTGGTGGTGTCACCGTCCCATATCAGGAAAATGTCGTCAATGTAGCATTTCCATTTAACAGCGTGTTGGGTGAAGAGTGGATGGATATAAACAAAATTCTCCTCGAATGATGCCATAAATGTATTGGTATAAGGGGGTCTCTACATTTGAGCCCATAGCAGTACCCTGCCTTTGGAAGTAAAATTGGTCCCCAAACAACAAATAGTTGTCATAAAGTAAAATTGTCAACAAGTCAATGCACTAGGGGCGACATGTATGATCTAGATGCATAGAGGCCAGTTCTAGCTTAAAAGCAGTGTAGAATGCGCTTGATTTTATGAACTTGTTCTACTAGCTCCAAAATGACAACTCAGGCTCAGGTTAATCACTTTTAACTTTGGTCTGCCTGTTTCAGCAGTAATGCACCCAGTTTTACCATCCTACAGTCATAAATGTGTAAATCATGAGGCATTATGGAAAAAGAGCTGAAGGCTCAAGCACCCTCTATTGGATGTAACAAATCCTTAGTTTATTTCTGACTCACTGAGTCTTTGGAAAGCAAAAGGGATGTTAACCAAGACAGTATAACTCAACTGCTTACAACTGTTTCAGGTTGCTTCTTGTCAGCGCAGAGCAGAGCTTGCTTGCTTGGTGGCAATGAGTGGCTCAGAAAGGGGAGTATCTCTCCTTGGTGAGAGCATCATATAAGTGTGTGGGGATTTGAAGATTGCCTTTTTGCACCCCACTAAGCGTCTGCATATCACAAGGCATTATGAAAAAAGAGCTGAAAGGTCAAACGCCTTCTATTCGATGTAACTAATCTTCAATTTGCTTCTGACTCACTGAGTCTTTGGAATTTTGCTGGCCTGGCTAACATCCCTTTTGCTTTCCAAAGACTCGGTGAGTCAGAAGCAATTGGAGGATTTGTTACATCCAATATAGGGCACTTGAGCTTTCAGCTCTTTTCCCATAATACCTTTTGATATGCAGATGTTTAGTGGGGTGCAAAAAGGCAATCTTCAAATCCCCACACACCTATGTGATAGTCTCTTTTATGATAAATGTGTAGAATCATATGGTCGTGGTGCGACATGCCTCCAGAACGCCCCCCACATCTTTGGTGCATTACAAAGTGCCGCCGGCGCCTCATAATGCACCTAATTATGGAATGTGCCTGCTCATACATCGATTGAATATGACTGCGCCAGTTTTTGGGCTGAAAGGTCACCAGAATACTAGCGCAGCCCCATATATACATGTTACCCTAAGTCTATGTACTCCTTGTTGGTTCCTTATTACTTAATTTCCCTCTTCCATCCTCTCTCTTTTATCTTCTACTATTCTCGTGTCCTACACCCTTTCAGCATGCTAGTATGTACATATTTGTCATTTCATCTATCTGTTACTGGTTCTGTATCTCTACTTTTTATTTTTCCAGTGATCTATATGAATAAGGTCGCATAGTCGACCGAAACGTGAGACTAAAAGAAGGATCACATGACACTATTCAAAGAACGTTTTTTCTCCCACTTGTATGGAATGCTGCATACTGTATTATATACATGTAAAATACTTTAAGTTGTAATTACACTGTTGAATCATATTTACCTCTTGTGTGCTGTGGTTTAAAATTATTATTTCTCAATATAACTGAACATACAGCCATCAATGTCTAAGCCTAAGTGAAAATGGACAAATTGTGCCCAACGTGTCAATATTTTGTGTCACCACTATTATTTTCCAGCACCGCCTTAACTCTCTTGGGCATGGAGTTCACTAGAGCTCCACAGGTTGCAGCCATTGGAATCCTCTATCACTCCTACATGATTACATTACTGGGTTGGTGGATGTAAGAGACCTTTTGCTCCTCCACCTTCCATTTGCCCCACATATGCTCCAAAGAGTTTAGGTCTGGTGACATGCCTGGCCAGTCTAGCATCTTTGCACTCATTTTCTTCGGCAAGGCAGTGGTCATCTTGCAGTTGTATTTGGGGTCATTAGCATATTGGAATACTTCTCTTCAGCATAGTGTCCAATGAGATGGGACCATGCTCTGCTTCAGTATGTCACAGTACATGTTGGCATTCATGTTTCCCTCAATGAACTGTAGCATCCCGCAGCCCTCATGCAGCCCCAGACCATGACACATCCACCACCATGATTGACTATTGGCAAGACACACTTGTCTTTGTACTAAGTGGTTGCTGCCACACACACTTGACACCAACTGAGCCAAATTTCTCATCAGACCATAGGATATGGTTCCAGTAATTCATGTCTTTAGTATGCTTGTCTTCAGCAAACTGTTTACGGGCTTTCTTGTGCATCATCTTTACAATAAGGTTCCTTCTGGGATGACAGCCATGAAGACCAATTTGATGTATGGTCTGAGCACTGACAGGTTGACCCCCAATCTATTTAACCTCTGCAGCAATGTTGGTAGAATTTTGAAAAGACAGTCTCTGAATATGATGCTGAGCATGCAGTCAACTTCTGTGTTCAACTATGGGGAGGCCTGTTCTGAGTGGAATCTGTCTTGTTAACCCACTGTATGGTCTCGACCACTGTTCTGCAGCTCAGTTTCGGGGTGTTGGCAATCTTCTTATAACCTCGGCCATCATTATGTAGAGCAAAAATGAATTAGTCTTGTAGACTGTCAACACTCAGACCCACCAGTGGCTGGGTGCTAAGAACCTGGCGCCAGGCAAGGTGGTGTGCGACAACGAGAAAAATCTCCTTGCTGCCCTTAGGATCTTAGACTTACGCACATCCTTTGCCTGGCACACGTCATGAACCTGGTTGTGCAGAAATTTCTCAAACTCGACCTGGGTTTTGACTGTTGCTGAGGAAGGCTCGAGGTCTTGGCTCACACTTCCGACGCTCGCACCCTGTCTTGGCCACCTTGCTGTAGCTCAGTTTCAGGGTGTTGGCAATCTTCTTCTTCTTTATGTAGAGCAATAATTCTTTTTTTCAGATCCTCAGACAGTTCTTTGCCATGAGGTGCCATGTTGAACTTCCAGTGGCCAGTATGAGAGAGTGTGAGAGCAGTAACACCAAATTTAACACACCTGCTCCCCATTCACACCTGAGACCTTGTAATACTAATGAGTCACATGACACTGTGGAGGGAAAATGGCAAATTGGGCACAATTTTTACATTTCCACTTAGGGGTGTACTCACTTTTGTTGCCAGTGGTTTAGACATTGATGGTGGTGTGTTGAGTTATATTGAGGGTGCACCAAATTTACACTGTTATACAAGCTGCACACTGACTACTTTACATTTTATCAAAGTATCATAGCTTTAACGTTGTCCCAAGAAAAAATAGAGGAGGTCCTAAGCAGCTCCACTTTGACAACTATTTTTCCTGTTAGGGCTTATGAACAGGGGTTGTATTTGTGAGACAAATCATTTTAAGGTCAAATTATAAGTTATGCTTGAAAATCACTCTGTATAATATTAATAGCCAATGATGAATAAAGATGCTCACTATGTAACCCAAAATATCCTTACCCTGATTTTAAGCTTAAGTCATATATAAATTGCTTCAGCCTCGTCGGCCTTTGTACCTAAATCCACTAACATTACTATGATATATATATTTTCAGAATCCACAAGTAAGGAACATAAAGTCATGGAGTGAAACTTATGGATAGTGTCTTCAAATTCTCCTGGAAGGTGAAGGACTGGATCCAAGCGAATTAATTAGTTACATTTACAATGTGCCTTCCAACAGGATTAAAGGCCACGGTAATAAACAATATATATAGTCACGGGAGGCCAAAAATAGAGATGGAGAAGGGATCAGTAGCTGGAGTCTACAGAGCATGGGATGAAATGTGTTTATTCTCCTAATGGCTGCCTCTTCCACATCTATACATCTTACCAAACATAAAATAGCACGTGCACCAGTCTTATTTATTACACCAAGATCCAGCAGATACCAGCACTTAATGAGGCCATTCACTTCTTTGCAGACATTACTGCTGCCCAAGGATTTGGCTTCAATATTATATTTTTCCCCTCTGTTCAGACTCCAATATCTGCTTGAATGGACCTAATCCTCCTTCATTCAATGGATAAAAATTGTATCTTTTCATGCGAAATGGCTCAGCTGCTGCTCGGTATTAAACTCACTCCACTTCTAAAACGGTTAATTAGCAGGTATTACTAGTCACTTTCTATAAGTAGATTCTTTATTTGGGGGGTTTATGTCATTTTATGTGCTTGTGATTGGCAGCGTTAAATAAAAGGGAACATTTCCAGATTCATAAATCCTGAATTCTTATGTGAGAACATTTTATCTCTTAATAGTTTAATACGTTTTTCTAAATCTTTGTTATCATTAAGGCAAAAAACGCTTTGGGAGACCTTTCCTGACAGCTGGTCATAATTTTTTTGCTATTCGTTTTTTCCTTCCCAAGTTATAAGAACCATCACTCTTTTATTTTTCCATCTACATGGACCAACATGAGCTTATTTTTTTTTGCAGGAGGGGGGACAAAATAGAATTTTTTTTGGTTTCCCAGTACATTCTATGGTATGGACAATAGCACTATAAAAAGTACAAGTGGGGCAAAGTTTGAAAAAAACATACTTGCGCCATGTTTGCAGGGGTTTTGCTTTTAAGTCATTCGCTCTTCAGTATAAATGATTATCTGTATTCTGCAAGTCAGTACGAATCTGGCAATAACACATATGTAGGGTTTTCATTATGTTTTAGCACCGTTCAAAATATACAAACATTCTCTTTCACTTAAATTTGCGCTGCAACAGCATTTTCTGTGACCAATACGTTTTTTGGTTTTCCACATATAGAACTGAGAGTGTGGTGCATTTTTTGTGGGCTGGAGTGTACTATTTATTGTTACCAATTTGGGATGCCTGCAACTTTTTGATCACTTTTTAGGGGACGTGAAATTACCCAAAATAACTTAATTTTGGCTTTTGGAATTACATGGCGCTTAACGTACCAATACCAATTATGTGTAACTTTTTATTTTATTATCTTTAATTTTATTTGTAAAATGGCAAATCGTGGGTGATTTAGAATTTTTTGTATTTTTTAATGTTTTCATACTACATACATGTTTTTTTGTTGTTTTTTTGCATTTAGTCCCCCCAGGGTACTTGACCAATCGGGGATCGATTGCTTGTAAAGCTTTCTGCATTCTATTTATTATATATATATATATATAAATTATATATATAGGCTTCCAGCTGCCATGGCAACTGATCAGCACCCCGCATCTTATCGGGGGCACCGATCTGAGAGAGGAATGGTGCTCTCCGATCCCTACTGTTAGTGGTGACTGTCAGTTGTAATTAGCAACTTTCACCTGCCGCCTATGTAGCAGGCTTACTGAGTAATCCATCTACATAGGCCCATACTGACAATAGGACGTACCCATTTGGTAAGGGGTTAAATATAGTAAATTGTGGTATAGTTCACCAAAGAGTCCACAATATTATAAAAGTAACAAGCAGTCAAGTATTGAGAAGAATTTGTAGACCATTGGGAACCTAAATTTCTTAAACAGGTTGACCTATCCCTAGGACTGAAATATCCTACTTTTTGTACCTTGTGAGTGTCATTCAGTGTTGAGCGATGGTCAGGAGTCATATTCAACTCAAAAATGGAAGAGAAATTTTAAATGTGGAGAAACAAGAAATCCTGACATTTTAATCATTTGCTGATGTGCTGTATATTTAATTGTGCAATACGACAGTAGTATTAAACCATACAAATTGTTTTTGATTGGTGGTTAGGATAGGTCTGCAATAATGTCAATTATCAGTACATGTGGACATAACTCAGGACTCTGATGGTGAGCCACACAGCATGTGGTCACACGCCCAAAGTGGGACAACTAGTTAAGGACCAATGCCCTGATAACAACCTCTTTTGAAAGTGACTTTGGATCTGACCACCTACAACAAGGGTATATTACTTAAGGGATAAGCAAAAAAGTATCTTTAAAACCCTAATGATCATATGTCCTGTGGGTATAACACACTTGTTATCTCTTACACTTCTCCTAAAGCTCCTAAAAACCAGAGCACATTTGAGCAAATCCCAGGCAAATCAGGAGGATTCCTCAAGCCTGGGCTAATATCTCCAAGAGTTAATCAACGTAGAAGTACCCTTTTAAATCTATTTGATTTTGTTGCAGGATAACGACCAGACAGGGGGTCCCTGCCCTGTTACACTGATAATATCACAAAACAACTCTGGACATAAATGTTTGCCACTGAACAACATATCATCTTAAAAGTTCAAGCTTTAATGAAGTTTTCATAAAAAATTCAGTGGCATTAAGCTTTAACCTTTCAGGAATTCGACATATATATGCAAAAAAAAATTTCCGTGCTTTCACAAACTCTTCGCTCAATTTCAGAGCTTAAAGAAATGCTAGCGGCCAGGATACCTTATTACTATTAGGTACATGGGGTGTTAGGGAGAGGACGCCTGTGACAGATCTTATCTTGTTGAGGTCAAGATTTCCAAACTGACCATTGATAAAGGCTTTGATTCTTTTCCAAGACTGGCATCATGCATACTTGCAGTGTCGCTGATCTTGGTGAGGGCCAGGTGAGACATTTCTTTAATGGTCACTATTTTGCACAAGGATGTTGCAGTAGGGCACCTCTCCTCTATTTATCTCTGCCTCTATAAACCTATGCACCAGCTTCAGGAAAGGAGCATTGTAACCTTTGTAACTTTATATGTACTTGCCTTCTTGGTGCAATACAGTATCCATACTGGGCTGATGAAAGTCTCCTTGGAGTGCTACGGCTGACGCGTTTCTTTAGCTCAGAGACATCTTTCATCCTGTGCTTAATTTTTCATGGGTATTTTTCACAGCATCAAAAAGTCGGTTGAGTTTTTGAAGTGCTGCTGAGGCAATTGTATCAAAGAGCTTTTGAAAAGAGCGTGTGTCACTGACCCTTGTTATGAAGACGACAGTCGCAGGATGCTTCGTGCAGCTGAGACTCTTCTTTCACAGGAAGCTTTACAGGCAAGAGTTCAGTTTGACCCTTTGGAGGAAATTTTTTCTTCAGGAGAGAATATGTTCCTTTTTTTGTAGATACTTGAAAGACCATTCCATCTAATTACATGATTACAAATGCAGTCATCATACATGTGTGTATACAGATCTAGAGGCTCCGAAAATGCTGTATTGAGGAGCTTATCAGAAAACTCCAACATAGTTAATTCAGCACTGATAACATTTATTACCTATCCGTAGGATAGGGGTTTTGTTTTTAAGTCATTCATTCTTCAGTATAAATGATTATCTGTATTCTGCAAGTCAGTACGATTCTGGCAATAACAAATATGTAGGGTTTTCATTATATTTTAGTACCGTTCAAAATATACAAACATTCTCTTTTACTTAATTTTGCGCTGCATCGGCATATTCTGTGACTAATAACTTTTTGTTTTTCCACATATGGAACTGAGTGTGGTGCATTTTTTGTGGGCTGGAGTGTACTTTTTATTGTTAGATGCATGCGACTTTTTGATCACTTTTTAGGGGACGTGAAATTATCCAAAATAACTTAATTTTGGCTTTTGGAATTTTTTTCTTATATGGTGCTTAACGTGCCAATACCAATTATGTGATTTTTTGTTTTCATACCACATACATTTTTTTTTTTTGTTGTTTTACATTTCGTAATCCCAAGGTACTCTAACGATCGGGGATCGAATTCTTGTACAGCCTTCTGCATTCTATTCATTGTAATATATATTACAAATGCAGCCATCATATATGTATGTATACAGATCTAGAGGCTCAGAAAATGCTGTATTCAGGAGATGATCAGAAGACTCCAACATAGTTAATTCAGCACTGTAGGATAGGTGAAGGTATGCTCAATATAGTAGAGGTCAGTCTGCTAGGGCCCACACCATTCACAAGAACAGCCCCATGTAAATAAATGGAGCTGCTGTGTGCACATGCAACCTTCAAACCATTTAGACAGGAGATTTGTAACCCCCATTCTTGTGATCTGTTGAGTCGTGACAGTGGGAGTCTTAGTGATCACTTATTTATGTATATATAAACCTCTATGGTATTATGACTAGAGGCAAGTCTCCACAGACGCCCAAGAAGTACACCTTATAGACTGTATCATTGTGGAAAGGCACAGATAAAAGTAAAATGTAACTTTTATTTAGACTAAGTTAAAACATTAACCTTAAAAATTATATCACACAGCGCTACATATATTTATAAACCGTAAAGAACACTTATACAGAGAGGCAGGATATTTAAGTAACAGGAATATGGAGTATCTCAGGGAGAGTACTAACCCTATACACCCTCAAAAAATCCTGTAAAAGACCTAACCTAATATCCGGGAATATTACACGTCCCGATAAGGACGGCCCCGACTGGAACCTGCCCCTAGTATAACTTACCTTAGATTACCCTCAATATCGTTGTTGTGGCACAGGGTAAGGAAAAAGATAAGCCTTACTTTAATAAAGTCCCTAAATAAAAGTTACATTTTACTTTTATCTGTGCCTTTCCACAATGATCACTTATTTATCAACTATTTTTTGGATGTGATAATTAATATTAGTGACACAAACTCTTCAAGTTCAATAATAGCTGTATAAATCTGTCTGCAGTTAGCTGCCCCTTGTGGTGGCTGTAGGTAGCCAGAATATTATGGGCAACATGTATGAATGTTGCCGCTAACAGGCCTGTTCTAGATAGCTTTAAATGGGTTGTCTCACTACATCCATACCTCTTACCTCTGTCCTGTTTTCTCTGATTCATTTTTGAATTCAGGGGTGTGTTTACTGGCTTTACTGGCCTGCAGTGACGAGCTGCTGAGGAAACCAGGTCTAGCTATAGCGACCAGCGCTGGCAGCCTATCAGGAGAGACCGAACAGTTCTGTAGCTCTAGCAACCTGAGGATTTGATGCAGCCCGTAACGAAAAGGGATATCTAGGAATAGGTAAGACACTGTTAATGAACATATATTGCAAAGTGACTTGCTTTTACAAGCTCTTTAACATAAAAAGCAATCCTTGTAGTGATACAACCCCTTCAAGGTAGTGTAGAATGCACCAGAATGTATGACCCTGTTCTTCTGCAGGTCATACATACAGGGCAATGTAGTGCCAATACCAGCAATTCAGGCTCAGGCACCACCTTTAACCTGGTCTGGCTGTTCTAACTGTTCTGCGCCTAGGACTGGCGTCAAAGAATCATAAATGTGTCTAATTCTACGAATGTGGTGCAACGCCCCCAGAACGCGCAAAATCTTTGGCGCATTAAAAAGTGTAGCGCAGGTGCTTATTGCGCCAAAGTTTGGAGTGCGACTGTTCATACATCTATAGAACAGGATTACTACAGCTTTGTGATGTTCTTATGTCACCCAATGTCTCTAGACACGACAACAATGTTACCCTATATAGATATATTATAAAACTTAATAAACACATAAATTTAGGAACTAAAAGAAAAATGGAGGAAATTTGACAATGCTCTATGTAGAGTATTATTATTATTATTATTATTTATTTTAGAGTGCCATTGATTCCAGGGTGCTGTACATTCTAGGGGGGTTACATACATAACATAAGTCAAACAAGTACAATAGTGACAATCTGTGACTAACAGGTACAGAGGGAAAGAGAACCCTGCCCGCGAAGGGTTACAATTTACAAGGAAGGGGTAAAGAGACAGAAGGTGAAGGGCAGACATGCTTGTGGAGGGTATAGTGACAGCGGAGTTATTCTAGATTGTAGGCTATCCTGGGTTTTCAGGTTGCTTTTAAAGCTGCTGAAGGTGAGGGAGAGCCTGAAGTGCTGGGGCAGTGAGTTCCAGAGTGTGGGGGAAGCACGAGAGAAATCTTGGAGATGGTTGTGTGAGGAGCTGAAAATAGGAGAGCAGAGAAGATGGTCCTGTGGGGAGCTGAGATTGCATGAGGGGAGGTAGGGACTATTTGGAGTTTTGCCATGAGACCCTATGATTTCTGTGTGCATTCCTGCAGTCTATCCACAGCTTGCCATAATTTTTGGCTGTATTGAACCACAGTTTTGGGTGAGTTACTTACATAAAAGAGTATAATGTGTGCATGCTACCAGTGGAACTGAGTGACTGGCTGAAATGATATATTCATGTGATAATATCCTAGAACAAAGTCATTAATCGAAAATTAATTAAGCTCATGCCATCTCCTGAGATCTATTTACCAGCCACTCATTGCACATTTGGTTTTAATAATAGGAAACAGTGTTTTTATTCCCTAATTTTCTTCATTTCTTCACAATGTGAATCTGGAAGGGTTTGACAAGCGGAACAATGGATAAATGCATTCAGTGTCTGCAGAATACAAGCTTTGTGTTACATGTTTTCCCTTTTAAAACAAAAAAATTCAATGCAGTAATTGTTAGCGCCGTTTGCTATTTGACGCAGTGATTGCATCCTCTGAGGCAGTGAGGGGCTGTGGTGTAAACATAGTGTGAATTATAAGAAGTTTTCATTTTTTGCTTAAACAATTTTTGCCTTAATTTGTCATAATAATAGACACGGTCTTTGATTATGGGGATTCCACAGGGAGTTGGAGTGGAGGGGTGATCAGAGTTTTGTAAAAATATACACAGTGAATGCAATATAAAGAGTTCAATTATATAGTGCAGATTTGCATGACATATTTGAACCCTTTAGAATATGACATTCTGGACTTCAGGAAAGCTGACTGATGAGCGCTGCCCTGGCGGTCTACAATTGTTGTGAAGCTACGATTTTCATTATGGTATCCACAAGCAAGAAACCTTTTACCCCTTATTAAAATAGAACCCATATATTCTAGCTTATGCGAGCTTGCTTCTAGATTGTATTGGTTTTCATAATGTACATGTCAACACTAATAAACATGTTTAAAGAACCCACATATTCTGCAGGACAGTTCAAAGTTAAGATTTACAGGGGTTTTCCAGGTTTATGTTTGTTCAAGGGGTTTTCTCACCATGCAGTTTCACAGTCACAGCCAGCTTTACTTTCACTGGTCTTGTCAGGCTGTGGGTGGTTCTATAGCAGTGATTAGCATAATTAGCTTCTTTGGAACTAGCTGAGACATTACAAAGAACAGTGCAGCAGAGCTAATCTTCAGTGAACAAAGCTACATGTGCTGGAGGAGTGAAAACAATTGCTTATCTGTAAACAAAAGCTAATCTTGTTAGGTCGGGTTCACAAGTCGTATAGCAATGTGTACCTGTGCAGGCTGCTATTCCTCTGTTGTTGGAAGCATGCCTGGCCAGCGTGTACTTCCAACAGCGCTCCGACCCGGACCCACTCAGCTTCACTTTCCCTAGCATGTAAGTGCCAGAAAGAAGTGACATGTCACTCCTTTCTACCGGCGCACTCAATGAGTGCTATAATTTTACTGTATTTGTGGGGGGTACTGCAATTATGTCCCGAACTATGCCCTGCAGATACACCATGTGAAAACCCACTTAGAGGTAATTAGTCTTCTCTAAGAGTGAGCTCTCCTGACCACGATGACATCATTCCCTGCTCTGTACTCTAATCAGATAGCAGAGTTATGATCAGGTAACCATAGAAACCAGAGCAGATAAAATCTCTTTTATCTCTTCAGTAAAGTAAAATCAAAAGACCAATGTATTTGGAAAAAGTCTTCAATTAACTGTCCCTATATGTTGAAAGCTAACCTTGTAGTGAAAAAACCCCTTTAACCTTAAATGGGTTTCCCATCTGGTTGTTTCACAGAGCCTAGTCTTCACAGCCAGCTTCAAGCTCCCACTTCCTGTTCAGGTTGTGGGTGGTTCTATAGCAGTAAAAGATTTTTTAGTTCTAGTATTCGTAGCTGAGTCTGTTATAGGGACATTGAAAATGGAGGGGTTTTAACAGCAGGACACAATTAAACTTTGTCAGTAAGAAAAACAAACAAGTTCCTGTGCTGCTAATAAGACACAGTAGAGAGTGACCTCACCATCCCTGGGCTTCTAGAGCAGAGAGAGGTGGTCTGTAACCTAGGAAACATTCTGTAAACAAGCAGGAAATAAGAACCGCTCTAACTTTAAAATGAAGCAAACTCAGAACAGCAATAAATTTGTTAATAATCTCTTCTTAACTTTACCTATATGTTTCAAGCAAATTAGCCGGTTTGGAATACTCCTTTAAAATAAGATTTTGTTAGACATTAAAGGGTACGTCCACATGGCAAGGGTTTTCAGTCGGTTTTTCAGATGGTTTTCAGGTTTGAAAATCGTCTGTCAACCATCCCCAAAGAGTTTAATAGAAAATCTGCCCATAGTCTACACTGCCCAGTTTTTCTACTGGGCGGATAGTCCCGACTGCTGCAATGTTTACTTTTCCTTCATCAATGACATCACATTCATCTACATGACCAAAGCAGCCAATCACTAGCTTCAGTTGTGATGCAAACATTGACAGCATTGGTTTGCTGAGGCCAGCAATTGGCTACAGAGGTCAGGTGCAGGGACATCATCAGAGCAGTATTAGCCATACTCTTGTCAGGGACCTAACCATTTTTTATTTTATTTTTTTTAAAGGGGACCCATCAATATGGTGCAAAATAGGAAATGATTGTAGGCAAAGGGCCCAGATGCTTTGCTATATGGGTTCCTGAAATTACTTAAAAAAGCCCTGATCAGGTGGATGTGCATGAGATAAGTGTTGCACTTTGGATTCTGCCATCCCTTAATTTTAGGCAACCAATCGACAGTCTGCCAATTAGGAGGAAAAGAAAGTGTATGATACACTTCCCTTTTTTTCCTGACTGACTCGCAGACTTCCAATTAGTTGCCCAATTTTCTTGCAGGCTGCCGATTGGTTGCACAAACTTGGATTTGATAAAATCCAAAGTGCAACACCTATGTCATGCACTGACCAGAACTTTCATAAGTAACTTCAGTAACCCACACAGTCAAGCATCTGGGTCCCCTGCCCACTACCTGTTCCTCTCCTGTACCAAATTGGTACCCAGGATATTGGTGCCCAATTCCTTTTGGTTGCCTAAAATTTGGGTTGGGCTGTACCGCAACCCTAAACAAAGGTCAGTGTCCACCAAAACAGCAGAGTTTTTTTTATGTTGCAGCATTTACTGCAGGTAGTTTCATTTTGAAAACTCTGGGATAACCCCTTTAAAGGGATTTTGCCACAAAGGCATTTCATTTCTTTTCTGCTTCAGCTATCAGTGTGCTCAAAAGGGAGTGTATATGATTTATTTGAACTGCATATCATGTGACCCAGCAGTCTGATCTCACCATGCCTTTCCCCATAGTGTGCTCACTCTAGTCAAACAAAGGTCAGTTTATGTAAAGAGCTGAGTGGTTAGCAGTCCTGCCTTCCAACATAGGGGCCCTAGGTTCAAATCACTGCAGAAGCCACACATGGAGTTTTTTTTTTTTCTCAATGCACATACCTGATTGAGATTTCTTTTACTTTTTATTTATTTGTACTATTTGACGAATTACTAACAAATACACTGTAATCAATTATACGGCTGCAAAGCCTGTGTACAACTGGTATCTACTTCTATATGGCCATTCTATGGTGGTAATAGTGGTCTTAGTGTAATAGTTTATATTCCGTAACTGTACAATGTTTTTATTCAGTCTCTTTATGGTGGTGTTATGTGGTCATGGTATGGCGGTATTATTTGGATCTTGTATATTTTTTATTTTTGTTGTTGGTAATATTGGCCTTGATAAATAGATTTGGTCACTAACAGTATGGTGATATTAATCACTATATGACACTGATATGTGGCAGTATTATTTGGTCTTTGTATATTTTAGTGATTGGTAATATTGTTCTTGGTATAATGGTTTTGTCAGTAAGATTATGGTGATATTAGTCACTAGATGTGGTGACATGCGGTGATAATGTGGTGGTATTGTTTGGTCTTTGTATACCCCCTGACCTGCAGAACACAGATAACATGTCAATTAAACTGCTTAGAGTAAACACACAAACTAAACCAAAAAATAAAGATGCAATTGCATTTTTTTTCCCGTTTCACCCACAAAATTTTTTTGGGAGGTGGTGGGGGGGGCGGTTGAGGGGGAAGGCAGACGCTTTGGCGGTATAAGTTTTGGGTTTTTTTTCTGCCGCATGGCCCCATTTCAAATGAATTTTCTTCTGTTGGGCAATGCCTTTAAGTAGAAATAATTTTCCGGGGCACGCTACACCACAGACATCCATCACACCAAGCAGGGAACCTATTGTTAAAAGGTAGTGGTCCACAGCCTCGTCCAGGGTAGAGAGATCCAAGCTGAAGTCTTGCACCAGGGCCCACGAGCCTTCAGCTATACCCCTGATAATATATATATATATATATATATATATATATATATATATATGTATATATATATATATATATATATATATATATATATATACATAGATCACATCACTACACCATCTGTTAGAACCAGAGTGACATCCAGCACCTAACCATTAGTAAATGTATGTATAGAGAAGGGGTTAACTAAAGGTTTCAAATACATTGACACCTACACATGTTTACACGCTGCAGAATGCCAATCCTGTTACTGAGTATGCTTGTGTATTTGCTGGCACACTTAGGCTATTATTCCATGTTTTTTGGTGCGTGAATTTTACGCACCTAAATACACATGGAAATTCCCCTAAAGTATATTATTGTTTTCAATGGGAATACATAGGTTTAAATGAACTGTGGTGCATATTTGTAACAATAAGTCCAGTCTGCGTAAATATACATATACACCTGTTCTCATGCATATTCATCATAGAACATTTGATGGAAGCATAAGTCCCCTCTGGACTCTGGGGTTCATATGCATATTTAAACCAGTAAAAAATGCATCTACAAGAAAGTGAAATATCCCTTGGATTTCTGCCATGTATTTACATGGTGCATTTTTACACCTAAATTCCCTGTGTCTACACATATAAATTCTGCTGTAATGTTACTATATTTATATGCATACACAGAAAACACACATAAAATAACTTGTAACTAAAAGCCTATTTCTGATATAACAGCTGCTTGTCACAGGGTGGCTGGAAAAGAGATAGTGAGCCTCAGAGCTTAACATAACCTAAATGTTCCTATGAGTTTTTTCTGCCTATTTCATGGAATTCACCCTAAAGGGGTTCTTCAGAGGAAACATTTTTTTATAAATGTATCCAAAAGTTTGGCACTTCTGTAATATACTTTGAATACATTTTTGTGAGCTCTCTGCAGTTCTACATCAACTGTTGGATTACAGATATTCTTTGTTTCTAGGCACCTTGTAAACAGCTCTTTGTCAAGCCCAGGAGATCAGGTGACCAAAGAGCTTTGGCTTTTTTCAGGGCAGCCTTTAAAGCCACAACCATTTGTTCCTACCTACTAAGGCTTTCAACATGAGATAGGAAATAGGGGGTGTACACTGAGACTCAGGCTGAGAAGGAGGGGGATAGACAAAGTACAGAAAAAGTATTCCTGGATTTGTAGTTTTTTAGGGCAAAAGAGGAAATACTTCTAAAGAGGAAATGCTACTGCTTGGCTGCAGAGAGAGGAGGCTACATATAGTTCAAGAAACATACAAGTTAGCTCAGAACACATAGGGAGATGAGTTATGGGTATGTCCTACTTTCGCTAAGAAAGTAAGGGTATGTTCACATGGTGTTTTTTGGATCCGATTTTTGGATCCAACACGGATCCAAAAACGCTACGTTGATCGGATCTAAAACAGATCCAACACATACCTGTGTTTGGATACATGTTGGATGCAGCAGGATCGCACCCTATCATTTAAAATAGGGCTCCTGTTACGTCTTTTGGGCCAAGAAATAACATGTCAGTTCTTGGAACGGATCCGAAAGACGGATCTGAAAGACGCAATGAGACACGCATTGGCGATCACTCCTGTGAACGCTGATGAGTGTTTCATATTGAAAGCAATGTAAATCACATTGCTATTTGTTAGCTGCATGTTTAGGTCCGGTTGGGGACAGATGGATCCAAAACACGCAGCTACAAAGAAAATGTTACATGGACGAAAAGACGCTGTATGAACATACCCAAATAGTGGGGTAACTCGCTGAGCCAGCTCCTTATGCCCTGGATGCCTGCTGTTAATTACAGCTGACTTCCACTGCTATCAGCAAGAATCAGATACAGCTCCAATCCCTGGTGTTTAACCCTTTAGACACTGTGGCGATTGCTCCAGCTAAAATGAATGAGGAACATTGTTGCACATTGTTCCTTTCCCCGATCAGCAACCTGTAGCAATGTCATGGAGTGACAAGCACTTGCCTTAGCACCTGGAAACCTAATAAAGGCTTTTGTAGATGCCATGCCACTCCTATTACATCCTGTCAATGGTCAGAAGCACCATCTTTATACACCTTTCTGCATTATTTATATACTGCACAATGGCAAATTAAAGCAATTAAACCCCCTAGTGGTCAATGCCCTAGAGGGACTACATGTACAAGTAAAAAAAAGTTTAAAATAACCCCTTTACACATAATTAGTATTGCTGCATCCATAAAAGTCTGATCTATTAAAATGTAACATCATTTATCCGATATGGTGAACTCCCAAATTGGGGAAATTCCCAATAACAATTTTTTTCTTTCATTTCCCTAAAAAATTGGAATAAAAAGTTAAAGCAATTATCCTATCCTTCACTTCTTGCTACCCTACTCGGTCTCTGATAACTCTCTCTCTCTCTCTCTCTCGTCTCTCTCTCTCCTCTCTCTCTCTCTCTCTCTCTCTCTCTCCTCTCTATTATATATAAATTATATATTAATATATATATATATTATATATATTTTTTTTTTGTTTTTTAAAGTAGTAAAATGTAACAAAAACTCTACACATTTGGTATCACCAAAATCATATCAACCTGCAGAATACAGATAACATGTCAATCATGCTGAAAATGCACTTGCAAACTTTACCCTTGCAAGAATGATACAATTAAGTTTTTTCACATTCCACCCCAAAAGAATTGGGGCTTTCTCAGTACATTGTATGGTAAGGTCAATGACATAATTAAAAATACTGCACAAAACAAGCCCTTATATGTCTGTGTAGATGGAAAAATAAAAAGTTCAGTCTTTAGGAAGGAAAAAAATGGACGTGACAAAAATAGCTGCGCTCTTAAGGGGTTAAGGGCAGTTTCTCAGCATGTCCTGCTTATCCAGTGTCTGCACAGAACTTGATCTAGTGATGTCTTCAGTTCTTTACTATTTGTCTGAAGGCAGACTTGCTGTCTGTTTTGAATAGCAATCAGCAGTATAATAATAATGTGCAGTGTGTTTTACATTACTTTCAATGTCAAACACACTGCACATTATTAGATGCGTGTTTGGGTCCATTTAGGGTCCGAAACATGGATCCAAACAAGCATCTATAAATATATGTAAACACAGAGTCAACACGCCCTGTGAAATCCCTTAGGGGTTTTTTATCATTTTTGGTTGGAGGGACAACTCAAAGACTACCCAAATAGCAGAGTCCTGAGTAAGAAAATGTTGCCCACTTCCACACCTGGTTTACAATGGCTGCTTATAAAGCAATACTACAGGTATAATAACTTAATAGCCTCAGGGCATACTGAGTGGGTACATATCACTGAATAACAATTGTATGTACGGTTTACTAGATTTACTAGGTATATTTTATGTGTTCAAGAGCTGGAAACCACACTCTTATTTGTCGACCCCAATCTATTAAATGACTCGTATTATATGACCCAAAGGTATATTTTGGACCTTCTTAGGTTCGAGGGACTGGGACTGATCACAACATCTGCACTCCTGTTACTCCGTCTGTGTCCATCTCATATATATGTACGTGTATCAAACAGCATATTGTCAGAACATTGTCAGCTACAAAACCAAGCTTATTTACCGATCATTTTAAATTCAAAGAGCGGAGATAATTTGTGACCACTCATTTAATGTGTATGGATGTTTATAGGTTTAGGTCTGTCTGCTCCTCTTAAAAGACAAGTTTGATCAATAGGCAGGAATGAAGTGTGTTTATTAGAGAAGCTGTCAGCACATGATGGATAAGGTTAGTTGTCCAGCCCGTGAGGAGGACATGGAAGAAAAGCCAACAGTGAAATGTCCAGGAGAAGCCAATAAATCTTTCCCAATTCCCCCACAGTGTCTTACTGTTGCCTGGCAGAGGAGTGTGGACAGTCCACCTCTCATTGCCTCCTCCCGCTCTCCGGCTATAACATACATCAGGTTGATTAACTTTAACAGAGAGATTTTATATATTGTAGCTCATGCAGGACAAGCAGGGTAGCAACAAGGTTTTTTCTAACAATGAGGACAATTTGGTTGATCCTTCATGTAGTTCAAAACTATTCCCTGTTATTGCAATTATAATATCATCATGCTGGACTTTTCCAATGGCCAAAAAGATAAATACAAGGAGATAGTTTGGGTACTCCAGGCCCACAAAAAAATTCATCAACATAATTATAGCACAAATCACTGGACTAGACGTAAATATAAAACATAACTTTTACTAGATAGAATAAAACCCGTTTAATTAAAAAAAATATATCCAGAAAAATATAGGCCGTATAAGGACTAGATTACCAATACCAGTCCTGGATACTCTCAAGTCCAGGTATACAAAGCTGAATGATGAAACTCAGATTGTGCCTAGGTTTTGGGATCTGAGTTTCATCATTCAGCTTTGTATTCCTGGACTTGAGAGTATCCAGGACTGGTATTGGTAATCTTTGACCGGTTAATTTTTTTGTACATTGCTAATATTTAAATAACTAACCAAGGGCGTATTAGAGCTTATTAGGCCAAGGTTCCGGACAGGACTGTCCTTATTAGGATGATGTTTTCTGTATATTGTTAGGCAGACACTAGTAAAGGGCTTCTCAGGGATAGTGACCACACACCTGGATATTGTCCTTATACAGCCTATATTTTTCTGGATATTTTTTGGGGAATTAAACGGGTTTTATTCTTTTCCAATGGCCCACATGTGGGACCGATGTATCCATGATTTTGGGGAAAGGATTGCTGCTTTGCAAAAATTGTCATTTTGTAGACTGTAGTCTAGGTCTAAACCAACATAGAAAAATTGGCCAGCTCATCCTTGATGTTCACAAGTTCCAATCCACATCTCCTATTGTGGTCTGTAACACATTATGAAAAATATGGACCAGCACCCCTTTTCCAATAAAAATCACAACTCTATTATGCAAAATCCATAAGACCTTCAAGCATATTGTGAAAAATAAATATCCATGTCACGGCAAATAGATGAGAAAACACTAAGTTCATGCTAACGTTTCCAAATGCCCAGAGTCTTAAATCGTAGGTAAGATTTAGGGCCCTGTGCAGACAAAAATGCGTTAGTGGAAGCTTCGTGTACTGCCTATGTACACTTAGGTATACTGCTGCTTATGTACAAGAATGTAACTACTATAATTCTGCTGCCTATGTACAAGAATATAACTTTTATAAATACTGCCCCCTATGTACAAGAATATAACTACTATAAGGGTACGGCCACACAGCAGTTGTAAAATGCCGGTCGGGTTCTATTTAAGAACCCCGACGTTATTTTATAAACTTTTGAATGGTTTTGGGGGACGGTTCTGTCCACGGTTTGCAGATTCGGCCGTCCCCATTAACCATTGAATAGCACACCTTCCACCCGAAAACAGAGCAGAAGATTGTTAATGTTCCGACTTTTTCATAACGCTGGTGGTGTGAAAATCCACACAGCAGAAAAACCATGCAGTGTAGACTACTGGTCAGATTTCCTATGAAAGTCTATAGGTATGGTTGACAGTCTTTTTTCAGACAGTTTCCAAATACCAAAAAAGGCTGAGAATCGGACGAAAAACCCATGCCATGTGGACATACTCTAATACGGCCTACTATGTATAAGAATATAACTACTATAATACTTCCTCCTATGTACAAAGATATAACTACTATAATACTGCCCCCTATGTACAAGAATATAACTACTATAATACTATTCCCTATGTACAAGAATATAACTACTATAATACTATTCCCTATGTACAAGAATAGAACTGCTATAAGACTGCTCTCTTGTTATGAATGGCAGGGACTCTTGTCATCTCTTTCTCTTTTGCTTATTAGGTCAGCATGACTTTCTGTGTTATGCCTGTCTTCTGTTGTCTGTGTTTGTTTGCAGTGGTTGCATGGCAACTGCTCAGGATTCTTGCTTGTTAGCTGACCTGGCGGCATACCTAAGCGTGTTAGTTTCTTCTGTCTCTATAACGCTCAGCTGAAAATGGCAGAAGCATTGCATAGTACAGAAGCATTGGTCCTGTCTAATCTTGATGTGTTGGACTGTTCTTTCTTTTATTCTGTTGCCTGCTTCACTTGTGTCAGGCTGAAGCATGTTGTTGTCTCTTGTCTCAGTTTCGTTTGGCCAAGTTTTGGAGTAGGTAGTTTCTGAGAAATGTAGATTTAGGGCACATACACGTGGCAGGGTTTTCGGATTTGAAAACTGACTGTCAACCCTCCACATACACTTTAATAGAAAATACGCCCAGTAGTCTACACTGTACGGTTTTTCTACTGGACGGATTTTCACACCACCGGTGTTCCAAAAAACTCGGAACATGCACATTCTTGCGCCTGGTTTTCAGACAGAAGGTGTGCTATTCAATGATTAGGGGGAAGGTGAATCTGCAAACCACGGACAGAACCATCCCCCAAAACCACTGAAAAGATGGTAAAACACCGGTCGGATTCTTTAATCAGAATCTGGCCGGTATTTTTTCTATGCCGTGTGAATGTACCATTAGAGGTTGTCTAGTGTCTGTCCGACCCTGCCCAGGACTCGGTAGGTCCTAAAGCCACTTCCTGCATTAGAGTCTGTTGTAGTTAGGGACATATTTGAGGAAAAGCTTTTAGGATTAGGGTCTGTTGTAGTTTAAGGACATATTTTAGATAAAGCATTTAGGATTAACGTCAGGTATAGAGGATCCAATGTTCTAGGCAGTAGCAGGGCAGGATTTTGAGGGATAACATTAGGGACAGTTATTGCTAGTACTCTTCCAATTCTCACTTCAATCTCAACTAGACTGCACCTGTCTTCATTTGGCTGCTGTCTGTTTGCCAAATACTCCAGCGGTAAATTATTTTGATTGAAATGTTTCATATTGCTGATTTATAAGATTGCTGCTTGTTGTTTAGAGTCCACCAGAATTGTTACATTCCTAAGCACAAGAATCTAACTACTATAATACTGCCCCCTATGTACAAGAATATAACTACTATAATACTGCCCCCTATGTACAAGAATATAACTACTAAAATACTGCCACCTATGTACAAGAATATAACTACTATAATACTGCCCCCTATGTACAAGAATATAACTACTAAAATACTGCCACCTATGTACAAGAATATAACTACTATAATACTGATCTCTATTTACAAGAAAATAACTACTATAATAATATCCCCTTGTACAAGGATATAAATACTATTATACTGCCCCTGTGTACAATAACATGACTACTATTATACTTTCCCAATGTATAAGAATATAACTACCATTATACTGGCAAGAAAATAGACATAATTGTCAGCTCACCCAAGTTGTAATGATTCACATCCAGGTGGAGCCACTTCCTTAACATACCAGGAGATGCATATGAATGTAGCCAGCTTCCAAACAGTGAGAAATGCTGCAATTAAAACTTCATATATTTTATTAGAGCCATTTAAAAAGAGCAATACGTTCACTTCTCACAGGACATAGCTGTAAACCACATAACAGCTGATGCGTTTCGAGGCTATGCCTTTCTCAAAACGAAGTGAACGTATTGTTCTTTTAAATGGCTCTAATAAAATATATGAATTTTTATTTGCGGCATCTCTCACTGTTTGGGAGCTGGCAATATTCATATGCATCTCCTACTATGATACTGCCCATATGTGTGCAACAATATGACTACTATTATACTGTTCCCTATGTATAAGAATATAACTACTATAACACTGCCTCCTATGCACAATAATATAACTACTATAATACTGAGCCTATGTACCAGAATATAATGACTATAATACTACTCCTATGTATAAGACTATATCTACTATAATACTGTCCCCTATGTACAAGAATATAACTACTATAATACTGAGCCTATGTACCAGAATATAATGACTATAATACTGGAGTAGCCCTTTAAAGAATGCTGTATTTCAGCTGTTAACTCCTTAACGACGCCCATCGACTATAGATGGCGGGCGGTGCAGGTCTTTCTTCTGCAGCAACGTTGCTGCAGAAAGAGGAGTTTTGTGGCTCACAGAGAAGTAACTATGTTAGGAACAGAATAGTAGTTAACAGTTCCGTTCCTACAGTAGCCTTGGTAAGCACCGGGGTGTGGAGGATGCTTCCGATCCCCAGCGCTTAACCCCTTGATTGGCACTGTTGATAACCATGGCATAATCAAAGAGATTTCCCCTGCTCCATCAGGATCCCTGGTGACCCGATCGAGCCTGGGTAATGTCTGTACAGTCAGCCCTGAGAACCTAGAATAGCCCCAGGGCTATCTGTGTAAGGGTATCTGTATAAGAGCTATGAATTACTGTAATTGCGGCACGCATTTTGCCTATATTAGAGCACAAATACCCACCGCAATTATGCCATGTGAGCATACCCTAACAAGTCTGTCTGCTGCCCTGACTGCAGCCTGTGTCAAGCTGACACAGATTGTAATGTGTTAGCATATTCAAGTATGCTAATACATTACCAATTGCAAACAAAAATTGTAAAATAGTTATTCCTTCATGGAATTTTTTTTTAAAAAAGGAAAAAACATAAGTGTGTAAAAAAAAATAATAAGCTAAAAATAAATAATAGAAAATGGTGCATACATCACACCAAAAAAAACAAAAGGAACTACAAATATTATGTACCTACACAACCATCACAACCTGTATAATTAACCTAACAGGTTATTTAGTGTGAACTGTGAATGGTGTAAAGATCTAAATAAAATAAAAAACAAAAAAAGTAAAACTAATTCTGCAGTAATTTATATGTGAACTCAAACTATGCCCCCCAAAAGTATAGCTTTTCCCATATAAAACATGTCCTCATATAACTGCGTCATAGAAAAAATAAAAAAAGTTACGACTGTTGAAATGCAAGGATGCAAAAGCTAAAAAAATTAGCTGGTCATAAAGATCTTTCAGGCCTGGTGCTTAAAGGGGTTGTATCATTTCATTAAATGGTCTTCAGAATAAGGAGACAGTGAAAACAAGTAACTTCGCAATTAGATGTCATTAGCAAAGCTGCCTTGTTATCACAGAATCCCTTATCTTCTGTTTCTGTTTACACTGATATCCAGTGCTGGTCGGATCCCTCCTCCTTGCATTTCACTAGCTGAGAGCTCATTTACATTCTGTTCTGCCCCTGGTCAGCCGTATTCACGGAGCTTACATTCCTGCCTTTCACTCAAAGTAAGGGACCGACACATTTTCACTCTGCACAGCCAGAAGAAACAGAATAACACTGCAGGGCATCTATAATCAGAAAACAGCACAATTTTGTGTCGATCCCTGCCTCTCCTGCATAGAAGGGAGATCTGTGCCATTCATAGAAAGCTGGATTCAACTGTAACAAATCTCCAGCTGTGAGAGGAGAAGAGATCAGTCTAGATGCAGCCTGTGGTATGTATACAGCTCTTACAAAATAAGACTGCATAGGGAGAGACACAGTGACATGTGGACTCAGAGAGGGGAGGGGGAGGGAGTCTCGGGAGCCAGCATGAACAGTGAAGGGGGATGATGTCACCCAGCTGGGAGGGGAAGAAATGCCCCTGCATTCCCAGAGTTGAGAAGCTAAGAGCAGTATGAATCAGCCGAACTAAAGAAGTGATACATCCCCTTTAAGGGGTTAAATAAACTTTTGAGCGGAATAGGTACTAAGCAGTAATGTTGCCTCATATTCAGCATTTCTCCAATATTGTGAATGAATTGTAAGAAAGTCATTAATCAATGCTGAGACATTACATGAATGGGTATTTTTTTGTTATTCAGACAAGCTGTGTCCTAATTCAAACCTCCAATTTTCTGTGGCACATAAAAAGGATTGAGAACAATAGGCCCAAGGTGCAGCAATTGCTTCCAAAATTAGTTTCTTCAACAATTTCATGCTCTAAAAGTTGATACATTGTATATTCTTTGATAAGATGTTGTGTAGGCATTTTTTCAGAACAGACGTGGTAAGGATGAAAAGAACCACAAGGCATTAAATTACAAAGCTGGAACTTACAAAGCTTCTGAGGATGATTACAACATTTTGTTAACCGGAACCGCAAACCCGAATCAAACTCACTCGATAGCCACCTATTTGTACCAGGATCCAAAAGCAAGTTTTGTTGTTCAAACTCAAACTAAAAACAGGAAATTTATTTTCACCTTCAATTCGGCACTTTAGGGAATATTTGACCTCAGAAGGAGTATAAATCACAAAAGCTAATTTCCTGTCCCCAAATTGCAAGCGGTGAAAGCAGGGACATTAGTTAAAAAAATCCGAGTTAGGAGATTACCAGAAAGCTATGATCGAGAGGAAACTACACTGAAAGTTAATCAGCAAGAATGAGGTACCTAAAGAGGAAGTGCTCTTCCCTGCAATAAGATTTCCTTCACAAGTAGAATTATTTGCTTCTCTCTGTGCCACTTTCCCCAAATCCCTTCCTTCTAAAAGTAATTGGAGAGATATAATAGAAAAGTAATTCATGACATCACTGACCTAAATTTAGAGCATAAGACAATGCAACATAAGAATGAGATTAGCCAAGGATTGATTAAATACTGTAAATGATTTAAAGGATCCTTGGAAGCAGCACATTTTTGCTGCAGTGTCCTTCAGAATCCCTATATAGGAGACACATGCCATAGACAGTAACACTCTGTAATAGAAGCTCCGAACAGAACCTTCAATGCAGATGTGAACCTGGCCAAACAGAACACTCTTATGCCTAGTGACGTGAATGCTCTTTTCTTTTGCCACAGTTTAACTGCGGGGTTCCGCAAAAGTTCAAATTCTCAAACTCCACCACTGTTATCCTCCTATTTAGGTTTCTTAATGTTTTGCCTAGACCCCCTCACTAATGGGGTTCTCCACCTTATAAACAAATGAAAAGAGCAGATCCTGGGGCCAAAGCACAATAACAATCTCATACTCACCTTCCTCCAGTTCCAAAGCCGCATCTCCCCGATCTGTCACTTCTGAACAGGGACATCAACACTACTGTACAGCCACTGGTTGGCTGCACTTTCATGTACCTCTATTTACATCACCATTCAGAGCTGTTTACAGTGGGGAAAAAAGTATTTAGTCAGCCACCAACTGTGCAAGTTCTCCCATTTAAAAAGATGAGAGAGGCCTGTAATTGACATCATAGGTAGACCTCAACTATGAGTGACAAAATGAGAAAACAAATCCAGAAGATCCCATTGTCTGATTTGGAAAGAATTTATTTGCAAATTATGGTGAAAAATAAGAATTTGGTCAATAACAAAAGTTCATCTCAATACTTTGTTATATATCCTTTGTTGGCAATAACAGAGGTCAAACATCTTCTGTAAGTCTTCAGAAGGTTGGCACACACTGTTGCTGGTATGTTGGCCCATTCCTCCATGCAGATCTCCTCTAGAGCAGTGATGTTTTGGGGCTGTCACTGGACAACACGGACTTTCAACTTCCTCCAAAGGTTTTCTGGGGGTTGAGATCTGGAGATTGGCTTGACCATTCCAGGACCTTGAAATGCTTCTTACGAAGCCATTCCTTCATTGCCCTGGTGGTGTGCTTGGATCATCTAGCAAACTATTAGACGGGCTTGGACATGTACTGGCTTAAGCAGGGGGACACGTCTGACACTGCAGGATCTGAGTTCCTGGCAGCATAGTGTGTTACTGATGTTAGCCTTTGTTGCGTTGGTTACAGCTCTCTGCAGGTCATTCACTAGGTCCCACCATTTGGTTTTGGGATTTTTGCTTACCGGTTTTGTGATCATTTTGACCCCACATGGGGAGATCTTGCGCGGAGCCCCAGATGGAGGGAGATTATCAGTGGTCTTGTATGTCTTCCATTTTCTAATTATTGCTCCCACTGTCTTTGGTCTTCACCATAGTGGAGTTTGGAGTGTGACTGTTTGAGGTTGTGGACAGGTGTCTTTTATGCTGAAAACAAGTTGAAACAGGTGTCATTACTACAGGTAATGAGTGAAGGACAGAGGAGCCTCTTAAAGAAGTTGTTACAGGTCTGTGAGAGCCAGAAATCTTGCTTGTTTGTAGGTGACAAATATTTTTTTCCACCATAATTTGCAAATAAATTATTTCCAAATCAGACAATGTGATTTTCTGGATTTTTTTTTTCTCATTTTGTCTCTCATAGTTGAGGTCGACCTATGATGTAAATTACAGGCCTCTCTCGTCTTTTTAAGTGGAAGAACTTGCACAATTGGTGGCTGACTAAATACTTTTTTCCCCACTATAATTCCAAACAGTGATGTACCGTATATACTCAAGTATAAGCCAAGGCACCTACTTTTGCCACAAAAAAACGGGAAAGCTTATTTCAAAAATAAAAATGGATACCAATAAAATTACATAGGCAGTTATAGGCAGTTTAATGTCCCTCATAGACCGATACAGGCAGTTATAGCAAGTTTAATGTCCCCCATAGCCAGGTATATGTCCCCCATAAACAGGGATATGTTCCCCATAGGCAGGTTATAGGCTAGTATAGGCAGCTATCTGTCCCCATAGGTAGGTTTTAGATAGGTATATGTCCCCGTAGGCAGGTAATTGCCCCCATAGGCAAGTTATAGGTAGGTAATTGCCTCCATAGGCAGGTTAAGAAAGGAATAGGTCCTCATAGGCAGGTATATTCCCCATAGGCTGGTTATAGGCAGGTGTAGGTCCTCATAGGCAGGCTATAGGCAGTTATAGGTCCCCCTAGGCAAGTTATAGGCAGGTGTATGCCCCCATAGACAGGTTATAGGCTGGTATATGGCCCCATAGTCAGGCTATAGGCAGGTATAAGTCCCTCTAGTCTTGTTATAGGCTGGTATAGGTCCTCATAGGCAGGTTATAGGCAGTTATATGTTCCCCTAAGCAGGTTATAGGCAGGGTTTAAAAACAAAAAATAAACACTTACCTCGATCCCCCGCTGCTCCGCCTCCCGAGCTCTCCGCTCCATCTTCCGGCACAGAGGGGGTGATGTCATCAGGCCGCGCACACAGCGTGATGACACACACTGCCTGTGCCGGAAACTCCAGACAGCCGCGCGTTTGTGGCCACCCAGAGTCCGCTGCGGAGCACGGAGCGCTCACTCTTTGCACCGCAGTGGTATCTCTTCTCCTGTATGCGCTCCGGAGGAGTCGCATACAGGTGAGGAGATTGCCGACAGCGCTCGGGCCACGGTAGCGCCCGGACGCTGTCGGCTGTACTCGGCCTTCAATTATATGCGCTCCCTGAGGAGTCGCATATAACAGAAGTGTCCCTGTCAACACTCGGGCCATGGCAGCGCCCGAGCGCCGACAGTGACTCGAGTATAAGCCGAGGTCTGAATTTTCAGCACATTTTTTGTGCTGAAAAACTCGGCTTATACTCGAGTATTTATGGTAAATTAGAGGGACATGACCACTGCAGCCAATCAGTGGCGGCAGTGATAATGTCCCCATTCAGAAGTGACTTGGTGATGTCCCTGTTTGGAAGTGAAGGCATGTAATTAGGAGATCATGGAGAATTGGGAGAAGGTGGTTATAACTTTTCTATGTTACTTAGGCCCCAGAAGCTGCTTCTTTCATTTGCTTACAAGGTGGATAATCCCTTTAAGCAAAAATCTCTCAAAGTGCACTGTAGACCTGTCTATTAGCAGCAGCAGTGGTGCAGATCATTAAGTGACTATATGGAAAGTACATCACATTTACAAATATGGGCGAATGGGTTGGAAGCAAACAAACTTGGCTTTAACGGAGATTGATTGTGCAAAATCAAGCGTGCAAGATTTATATTCAGGGTGCAGCATGAGTCCGGTACAGTCCCCCCATCTCTCCCCTCATCACTTCTATACATCCCTACCGCTCCCCAGGACTCCAGTAAATATTCCTACAGTGTATGTTTAATTTCCTCTGATCCACACTGGTGCCTGAGATTGATCACATTGATGTGCGATGGTGGAGAATGATGAAAGGAGACATAACTCCCATGGAGGCAGAAGGAAGCAGGCTGCACCGGAATCAGCATTGTATCTGCATAAAGGGAAGTAATGCTTCCAGACATAGACACAAGTTGCTTATTAACGGATTCAGCCAATATCAACGGGATCCCCCAAAATATTATGTCTATGACTACAGCCCTAATGTCCCCTCAGAGACCTGTCCAAGGTAGATTTGACTAATTGCTTTAAAGGGTTTCTGTTCACTGTAAACTGAAGAGTTGGACAACTTTCTAATATAATATTTGTTACAAATCCTAAACATTCTTCAATATTTTTGCCTGCTTTCAGTTAGGCTATGTTCACACGATGTACTGCTGCGCGTAAAGTACATCATGTGTTTTGGGAGCTCGCGCCAATATCTGCTTACCCCTGGCCCGCCGGCCCCATTGACATTCATTACTCGCGGTGCGTATTCGCCACGAATAATTTACATCACTTATGTCCCCGCGCGTACAATACGATCATATTTAACGCACGGGGGGACGAGGCGTAATCGCGCTGAAATTACGACATGTGAACATACCCTTAGGGTGCTACACGGCTTGAAGCCAGTCCAGCTTCTTTATTGTGGAGCTGTATAATCTCAGACCTACAAGC